>QJPP01004252.1:0-178674 GCA_003996215.1 Jaltomata sinuosa
GTTCGAGCACATGAGACCTGGTGGTTTGATGCAGCGACTTCCCATTCCTGAGTGGAAGTGGGAAGGGATTACTATGGGCTTCGTGGTTGGTTTGCCCCGTACTTCTCGTGGGTTTGATTCCATATGGGTGATTGTTGATAGGCTGACTAAGTCAGCACATTTCTTGCCGGTTCAGACTTCTTATGGTGCAGAGAGGCTAGCTCAGATCTACCTTCGTGAGATTGTTCGGTTGCACGGGGTCCCAGCTTCTATCATTTCAGACCGCGACACTCAGTTCACATCTCAGTTCTGGAGGGCTATTCAGCGAGATTTGGGTACAGAGGTTCATCTTAGTACCGCTTTCCACCCTCAGACAGATGGCCAGTCCGAGAGGACCATTCATATTTTGGAGGACATGCTTCGAGCCTGTGTTCTTGACTTTGGAGGTTCTTGGGATCAGTTTGTTCCCTTGGCAGAGTTTGCTTATAATAACAGCTTCCACTCGAGTATCGGCATGGCACCTTTTGAGGCGTTATATGGCAGGCGTTGCAGACCACCGGTAGGTTGGTTTGATGGTTTTAGTGTTGGGCCACAGAGCACAGATTTGCTTCGAGATTCCTTAGACCGAGTCCGAGTGATTCAGGACAGACTTCGGGCAGCTCAGAGCAGGCAGAAGAGTTATGCTGACCGTAGGCTTCGTGCCCTGGAGTTTAGTGTCGGTGACTTGGTGTTTCTCCGGGTATCGCCCATGAAAGGCGTGATGAGATTTGGTAGGCGGGGCAAGCTTAGCCCCAGGTACATTGGGCCGTTTGAGATTCTTCAGAGGGTCGGTAGCGTTGCCTATCAGCTAGCCTTGCCTCCGATGTTTTCAGCTATACATCCTGTATTTCATGTTTCGATGCTGCGTCAGTATGTACCAGATGAGTCTCATGTGTTGCAGTGGGATTCAGTTCAGTTGGATGAGGGTTTAGCCTTTGTTGAGGAGCCGGCAGCTATTTTGGCCAGAGATGTCAGGAGATTGAGGTCTCGAGAGATCCCGGTTGTTAAGGTTCAGTGGAGGCACCGTCCAGTCGAGGAGGCTACCTGGGAGACCGAGAGAGATATGCGGGATCAGTATCCGCAGCTATTTTAGCCTTCAGGTACCCCCTTGACCTTGACTTTCGAGGACGAAAGCCCTTTTTAGTAGTGGATGATGTAATGACCCTTCCGGTCATTTCCACGTTTAGTTTTGAAGTCAAGCAAATCGACAAAAGATATCGTAAGACCTTTAACAAATTTTCTGAACTTTGGGGCAAATGTGTCAGGGCTTTTCTCCCAATATATAAAGAGTTAGAAGTCCCCCGAAATACCAAATCGAAGGTCTACGAGTCTAGTTTCCAACGCACAAAACCTCACGTCCAACTGATCTCGGAGTAAAGAGTTATGACTGTTTTACCGCGGACTGTCTGACAGAAAACGAGTTGCGAACCGGGTCGCGAACCGGGTCGGGTTAAACGCGATTTAAGCCTCGACTTCACGTTTTAGAATGCCATTTCAGTTCCGAAATAGTGATAAAAAATAAGGGAGGATCTCGAGAGAATTCTTGAATATCGAAATCGTGCGTAGGCGAAATACGAGCCTAAACTTAAGAACTTTATTAGCATCGTGCGTGTATTTAAAATATTTATTTAAAAATTGAATTTGGTAAAAATTATATTATTATTACCTTTTTAAAATATTTTAAAGGTTCATGAAAAATATCTTTGATACGATATAAGTGTATATGTATTTATTTTATAAGGTTTTTATACTCCGTAATATTTTAACGGAGATAGTAAACTTAGTTACGTTGAAATTTATTATTATAATATAGTAGGTTTTATTCGAAATAATTTTCTATGAATTACGATATATTTAAAATATTATATTTATTTTATCACGAATTTATGCAATACCCGAGTATATACTTAGCGGGGCGAATTGGTTGCCACCTCCACTTCCACGTGGAAGTGGAGGCATTGTGCAACAAATTAGGCAGCATGTGGTGGCATTTGGAGTTGGCAGCATATTTGCCAATTGTTCTTAAACAGTAGAATTGTCATTAATATAGATAAACTTCAGCAATTCAATTCCTTTGCTCTACATATCTATACAGTATATAGATATTTAGGCAGAGAGGTGCATATCTGCACGTGGAATTAAAAGGGGAATTAATTATCTACGTCAAGTTATTCCGTCCCAAATCCGAATCCGATTCTGATTTAGTTTTGGATTTTCTCGGAGTGGTTCGAGCTTGGACATCGTTGTTCCAGCAGCTTGTCGTCGGACGACAGGTAGGTTACGGTTTATTTTCCCTAGACTCCGTATATATAAAATAAAATTGTATTAATGGGCATCCTTGGGTTGGTTTATTAGGTTGGTACCACAGACCTTGACCGCTTTATTCATGTCCGCCTACTTTTGTTCCTCCGTTGTTTGTAGTATTTGCCGGATATATTTTATTTACCCTTGTGGTCCTGTGAGGCCTTGTTGACTCTGGAACATAGAAGGTGGGAATTTGGGAATGTCCGCGAGTCCCGGGCATAGAATTATCCTTCTAGGCTGGTTATGCTTGCTGAGTAGCTGTGGGCCTGTGCAGGGTCGATAGGTTGATTGTGAGCTGCGGGCAGCTATTGTGTGTGATCATACCATTTCCATGCATATAAAGAGGTTTTATCCATGTTTTACTGTGGTTTTGGCTTCGGGCCTACTGGCACTGTTTTCTAAACCTTGCATGGCCCGGGGGGCCCGTTTTTGATGGAAATGATTTGGAAATGGTTGATTTCACTTGTGGAGATTTTTGGGCAAGAAAGTAAAATTATGTTTAAAATCATCAGTTTTATGATTTTCGCTAGACTCGGCAGGGCCGGGGTGCTAGTTGAGTTTTCTTGTTACTTGAGAGTGATTTTTAGCGCTCGGTCGGACCGAGCACCTGAGATGACTTTTTACTGTTTAGACCCGGCTACGCCCGGGCACCCTTGGAGGGGTTTTTGAGATATTTTCCTACTATTTTTAGTCCTGGACAGGGTCTGGGCATGCATATTCGAGACTGGGTCTCTATCTTGATATCGAGACTGGGTCTCTATCTTGATACATGTTCTGATACTGAGATTTAGTATGGGGTCTGGGACCTCCATGGACCTTGCTATCCGAGCCAGGGGCTACGGGCTGCGTGTGCCGGAAGAGGGGTATACGGTGGAGTAGAGGTATACGGGCAGAGTCCTTTTCCATGGAACCTACCTGCTGGGCCGGATCGGGCGCCGGAGGAGGTACATACAGAGATACTATGGCACTTGAGATCTTCATGCATCATATCATTCATGGTTCGAGGTTCCACCCTTGTTTGTTGTTTGCTGTTTGTACGCTCCGGTAGTATGGGATGCCGGAGGGTTTGTTTTCACTTGGTTGTGTTCCTCGGTTGTATGGGCGGCCGAGGGACTATAGGTAGACTTTTGCTTTTTACTTATAGAATTGTTCTCTATTATGGATAAGTGTGAGATTGGTGTGATTAGTTGAGTTTGATTCATGTCTCTGAGCCTGCCTATTGTCACTCTTTCTCTCTTCTTATTACACTTGAGGTTACCGGTATACCGTCCATTTCGTAAACTTATTTTATATACACTGTTATTGCAAGGACCCCAGGTGCGTTGTTTCTTACTTTCACCTGTGCCTTTGGTGTGTATAATCTGCTTACTAGCCTTATATGTGGTTCTGTTGATTTCCCTCTGGGCTAGTTCTTGTGTACCTTTCGTTGATTTCTGTGACTACTTGCTTCTATTCTGTCCATTACTGCTCTTTTATCTTATATGTGCCCAGTCGGCCTATGATACCTACTGGGTACCTTATGCCTCGCATTTGGTGCTCACCCCTACCCCCTGCATCTTTGGGTGCAGATCCTAGCGTGGGCTATCGCCGTTAGACCGCTGTAATTCGTGCTTGGAGATCTGTTGGAGACTACTTCAGGCTGAGGGTGAGCTCTTGGCGATCGGAGCTTAGCTTTAGCTTATCTTTTGCTTTATGTACTCTATTACCATTCAGAGACATTTGTATATATAGTTTTGGTGTATTTGCACTCCATGTATGTAGTTTGGCTCTATACTATGATACCAGGTCTTGGGGTTTTGTTTAGTTTTCGCATATGTATATATTTATATCCTTGTTATCTATTTTATTCGTCTTGTTCCCTTATTTGCTAGATAGTAGCCCATTACTAACTGTTCTGGGCTACGGGGATTGGTTCACCTACCGGGGGTTGTAGGTGCCATCATGACCGAGAAATTGGGTCGTGACACTCTCACAGATTTGATACGGATATCATCTTACCGATCCACGAGACTCTACTAGACACTTAGGTCATATACTGGCGAGACCAGTTAACCTATAGCTTTGATACCACTCTTTCATGACTCAAAACCGGGCAATAATGGCGCCTACATAACCCCCCAATAGGCAAGCCAACCCAAAACATGCGGAAGATAAATAAATCACTTTATATAGTGAAAGTGGAAGATAAGAATATAATGGAGATAGGGCCAATAGCATATATACATACCTACTGTACTAAATATACAAATATGGCCCTAAAGTGACAAAGAAGACAAAATATACAAGAACCAACCCGGACTTGGTGTCACCGGTATAAGAGCGTCTAAAGTACGGAGTAGCTATACAACAGACTTTGTCTATCCAAAGTATAAAATATAGGCAGATATGATATATGGAATGCATGTAAAGTCTTCAAGGCACTGGGAGCTCACCGCGATCCAAACTGTAATAGGCCTCAAATTATGGGAGGATCAGTGAGGGTGGCTCGTACTAGGTGCTGCATCAGAAAAAGATGCAGAGTGTAGTTTAAGTACCAAGACAGCAGATACCCTGTAGGCATCATACGACGATCGAGCACAAAAAGATAATCTATAATACAAATTACAGGAAAGTAAGATAACTACAGGGATCCACCTAACTAGTTATAATACCGAAAACACAACTAACTGAACCAACAAAAAGGAAAAATAACAACATAACAAATTCAGGAAACCGATAACCCAAGTATACTCAAGCCAATGCAATGCAAGGGGAGATGATGTGATGCATGTATGTATAAAAGTAAAACCCTAAATAACACATCGAGTGCCCAGAATTTAACATCGAACTCATCAACATATGCATAGGAAGTAAAAATCAAGAATCTCGCATCGGTACCCGGAATTTATAATCAGACTCATCAACATATGCATAGAAAGTAAATAACCAAAATAACACATCAAGGCGCCCGGAATCAATCATCGAACTCATCAACAAAAAGTAAACAGAGAAAAGGTTCGGAAACATCCCTCGGACCGGCATAAAAATAGCATTTTCCTTTCATTCCAAAACCAATAGTAAAACCAAAATAATTCCTTTAAGATCTAAAAATAATAATAACTATAATGAATCTCAACTTAGGACCAAAACCTCAAAAATCATTCTTTTCTATACAGATGGCATGAGGATGAAGAATGAGCATGTAAATTTCCACGTTCAGAGAGATATAACACACATCAAGGCAAGATAGGGAAAATACCCTCTAATCAAGAGAATTGACCTGGAAACTCCACCCAAATCAAAGCTATGGCCTCGGGCCCACAGTTACGCACAACGATAAAATAAAATATGAAGAACGGAAAAATAACTATGAAAATAGCTAAAAGCAACCGCTCTACCTCTAAACCCTCCTAAAAGTGTGCTAAGGATTCTATGATAGGCATAACAATACTACGGGCTCCTAGACTCAGGATAACATGAATAATTCTAATTTATGATCCGAAATAGACAAAGTAATACAAGTAACATGATTTAAGCCTAATTCTACCTAAAGTCCAACCTCACATTCCAGAAACATATATAATATAAAATCTAACTAAAGTCAGTCTAGCAAAGTAAATCGTAACCTACCTCGGGGCTAAATCACAAACACAAACCGTTACTCGTGTGCCTTCCTCTACTGAACAGCCGCAGAAAGTTGCCATGCTATCAAGAATAGAATCCAGGTGTGAAGATGAGAAGAATGATACCCATATTACTAAAAGTAAATCCAGATCAAAATTTGAGTCAACAATGGGCCCGCATGGCCCAAAACCCTAAATCAAAAACGAAAAAAAAATGCATGATTATCATCACACTTCCATGAGCCCATGCTAAAAAATTGAGTGGATTTTAGCCGAAAATAGGGCCAAAAATAGCCCGCAATGAAGAAAATTTAAAAAGGACAAAAACTCAAAAAGAAAACTGGAGAAAGAGGAGAAATCCACTTACCTCAATGAAGGAAACAAGCTTACAGAGTGAAATTCTCGCCATCACGAGCAATTAAACCCAATTGAGTAGTGTCAACCAAGAAAACCCAAGATTTTATAAGAACTTAACAATGAAGTCTTAGTCTTGGGAATTTAAACAAGTTGGGGAAGAAGGAACTTACCAAAACAAAGAGGGAGCAAGGTTAATCGCCAATTCGATGAATTTTCCCTGAGCCAAACTATTTTAGGAGCCATTATAGTTCAGAGAGTTAAGGTTGTAGATGAGAGAAATGAGTGAAAAAGGCTGAAAAATATGAAGGAAGCAACTTATAGCACTGGCCATAGGCTAGCTCCATCGGCGCTGGAGGAGCGCTATAGCGCTGAAGGCAGGTGGGCGCGGAGGCACTATCGCGCAAAAGGAGCATCATCGCAAGGAAGGGTAGGTGGCAGGCGCTTGAGCGCTATCACGCTGGCCAGGCGTGAATGCGCTAAAGGCTGGTAGCATGGCTAGTACCATCGCGATGCCTGGGGGCCATTGCACTGAAGGCGTATCTGCAACACAAAATCAGCAATAGTCAAAACTTTCTACAGGGTGTTCCGAGCACAAACAGAATCCAATACTGACAAACCAAACATGCTACTAGAGTGGAAATGACATTTCAGACTCAATGGAAATAATGAATTTCCTAATGGAGATTGTTTTAATGAAAATTTGGCCCTATACCCAAAACCAAGTCAGAACTCGATACCCCAAAACAAGTCCAGAAGCCTCGGGACCCAAACCAAAAGTCCCTCTAGCCTAAAGTCGTTATTCTGGAGCTAACAACGTTGACAGAATTTCCATCTGAGGTCATCTTCTTTAAATGTTGACCAAAGTCAACCCAACCAACCAAACTGGCTTGAAAACACATAAAATAACACAAAACCAAAATGAAAGCTCCCTGACATAAAGTTATCTAACTTGTGATTGGTCTTCAGACATGTTTGAATGATGAGTGTTTTCATATTTGCTTGAATGAATAAGCTAGGTATACATGAACTGATTTATGAATTTGAAATGATGTAAGTGTATCTATTGCATCTTGAGAGATAGAACTGAGAACCATAGGTGGGTCCCACTAGACCAAAATCCTCATTCCAAGGCCAACAAAACTGTTGTAATTCAATTCTAAGCACATTTACCTAGAAAATTGACCGAAGTCAAAGATTTTCTAAGTTTAAATTCTAAAATAGGGAAATAGACATAACGGCCTAATGAACAGCCCGGGCACCAAACTGTCAGTCTCGGTAAGTCATAAATGATCTGTAGCCACTACGGGTAAGCTCAAAATATGGAAAAAGTATGAAAAATAGAAAATAACCTAGAGGGTCATTATAACTTTGTCCGTCGCTTTTTGGTAAAAATGTTAGTCAACTCATTTAAAAAATAGCGATGGACAAAGCGACACTGTCCGTCGCTTTTTTAAAATATAGTGACCCTGATCGGGTCACTCCTCCATTTTGCTCTCTTCTCTTATCTTCTCTCTTTCTCTCCACCATTGCCTCCACAACATTGCTTCCATACCACTCACCACCACTGATGCTCCAGCCATTGCTGCCTCCTCCTCTAGAAACCACCGTTGCTGCTCCAGTTGTCGCCCCCTCCTCCTCCAGTCGCCTCCTCCTCCTCCAGCCATCGCCTCCATCCCCTTCTATCATTAATTTTAGGGTTAGAGCTAATTTAAAAAATTCAAGGTTAGATTTTTTTACTTTTTTTCAATTACGTTATATTTATTTTAGGTTAATGTTAAATTAAGAACATTGATAGTTGTTATGAAGTTTAGAACTTGAATTAGTAGTATTTCAAATTTCAAGTTAGGGTTTGTTTGATATTTTTTGTTATTAGCAAGTTTATTAGTTTTGAATCCTTAAATTATTTTTTGCCATTTATTTTAAGTTAGTGTTAGATTATGAATGTTGATAGTTGTGAACCATGAATGGTTATGAATATTTTAGAATTCATGAAGTTTGAACATAGAATTGAATTTGTGAACTTGAATTTGGTTTTTGGTTGATTTTGAGAACTTTGAACTTGAATTTGATTTTAGAATCTGTAGCATAGTGAATGCCCTAAGCTCTTGATTTTAAGTTGAATTTAATAATTTGATAGTGAATTTGTAAATTTTGAATTAAGTTCTTAAATTTGTTTTCAACTTTAGGTTCTTTTTTGAACGTTAATTAGGATCTTGAATTAGGTTCTTAAATTTTAAGTTGAAATTGGTTCCTTGAAGTTAAGTTTTTTAAAGTTTGTTAGTTTATATTGTTAGTTTTGGGTTATAACTTTGAATTAGTTTTCAACTTTTAGTTAGTGTTAGTTTTGAATTTAAGTTGTTGAATTACGTTCTTGAATTTGATAGTGAATTTGGAAATTTTAAATTAGTTTATATTGTTGGGTCATATTCTTGAATTAGTTTTGAATTTAGTTTGTTGAATTAGATCTTTTGAATTTGATAGTGAATTTGCAAATTTTGAATTAGTTTATATTGTTGAGTTATAATCTTGAATTAGTTTTCAACTTTAGGTTCTTGATATTGATAGTGAATTTGGAAATTTCAAATTAGTTTATACTATTGGGTTATAAACTTGAATTAGTTTTAAACTTTAGGTTAATTAGTGTTAGTTTTGAATTTAGGTTGTTGAATTTGATAGTGAATTTGGAAATTTTGAATAAGTTTATATTGTTGGGTTATAATCTTGAATTAGTTTTCAACTTTAGGTTCTTAAATTTGATAGTGAATTTGGAAATTTTAAATTAGTTTATATTATTGGGTTATAATCTTGAATTAGTTTTGAACTTTAGGTTAATTAGTGTTAGTTTTGAAATTAGGTTGTTGAATTTGATAGTGAATTTGGAAATTTTGAATTAGTTTATATTGTTGGGTTATAATCTTGAATTAGTTTTCAACTTTAGTTTCTTGAATTTGATAGTGAATTTAGAAATTTTAAATTAATTTATATTGTTGGGTTTATAATCTTGAATTAGTTTTGAACTTTAGGTTAATTAGTGTTAGTTTTGAATTTAGGTTGTTGAATTTTATAGTGAATTTAGAAATTTTGAATTAGTTTATATTGTTGGGTTATAATCTTGAATTAGTATTAAACTTTAGTTTAATTAGTGTTAGTTTAGAATTTAGGTTGTTGAATTTGATAGTGAATTTTAAATTTTTTTATTAGTTTTAATTGTTGGGTTATAATCTTGAATTAGTTTTCAACTTTAGGTTATTGAATTTGATAGTGAATTTGAAAATTTTAAATTAGCTTATATTGTTGGATTATAATCTTGAATTAGTTTTGAACTTTTGGTTAAGTAACACCCCAAAAATTCTGAGCTAAGACCCGAACCATTTTGCATGAGTATCATGATCATTTCCATAGTGTGGTGAGTCCTTTGGATGCAAATCATGTTCATAAGAAACTTCTATCAACAAGTTAAGTTGAAAGCACCCCAACCAAAGAAGTTTCCATGTAAGACTAAACTAGGGTCAATTTCAAACGATCATTTCTCCTACAATATAAACTTCTTAGGAATGTCACCGACCATGCATTAATACGAGCCTGGAGTGAAAAGTTATCAGTGTTTTACTAAAAGGTGTTTGTCTATCAAAATGACAGACAAAAACCATGAGAGGCATCCACGCCTCGAGGATCAAACCACAGCGCATGGTTTTCCTCCGTGAAACTGAACCTTCAAGTCAGTTTTTTGGCCTGAGATTCTCGAGGTTGATCCAGGGCTCGTGGATCAACCCACGAACTTTGGTTTCACCTCGTGGAAATCAGCAGAGGATATAAAAATGCCGAGGTCACCACGACCCCTTTTCAAAAGCCATGGGCCATTCCACAAGCTTTGGTTCATGCCCGTGGAATTGGGTGACGAGTTTTTTCAGCAGTTTTGACTTATTTTTCTTAGGGGTCTTTTAGACCTTTCTTATTTTCTTTTAACTCCAAAAACTAAGTCGTTTTAGCCACTTTTAGGTGGGATTAAATAAAAGTTATGACTAAGTTTCTCTCATTCTCTAAATTAGAAATCCTAAGATAGAAAAGGAAAGAAAGAAAAGTGTTCTCTTAGGCTTCGAACTAGGGTTCTTCCCTAAAGCTTCTAAATCTCTAAGCTCCAGTTCAAGATTCTCCATTAAACAGGCATGCGAGTATTCAATAAGGATTTAGTTCACCCTTATTCCCAAAACCTCAGTCTTCTATTTCAAATATCATGATGTTAGAAACTACGGTTCTTACCTAATCATGCTAAATTTTATAGAACTCGGTCCTTATGATTTTTACATGAATTATATCCTATTTTAGAAGATTTGTAGCATGTTTTCAATGACTTGCATGAGCTTTTACAAGAACTTTATGAAATCAAGAATTTATCCTGAAATTGTAGTATTTTTATGAGAATTGGCTTTCTTCAAAATTTAACCTAGATTACTAGCATTCAATTTTAAGCATGAAATTAGGCAGTTTTCAGTCTACAGGTTTTCTTTAAAACTTCTCATGATTTTGCAGGCTTCTCTATTCCTTCAGTATGATCTACAAAATATGTTATAAATATGAATAGCTTGGACATTCAGATTGTCACATGATACAAAAAATTCTCATGCATCTTTAGTCAAATACTCTGCCAGTCAGAATTACATAATTAGAATGCTTTTAGTCTCAATAATATTTTGCATTCTCAGAAAGTCAGTATTTTGGCTATCCAATATGCCAGTTTATTTATTTAGTCAATTGAGAGTAGTACTTAGCACCGAGCGGACAAGGGGATGAAGGTTGACCCATCAGTTTAGGTTGAGACCTTTAGTAGAAGTCCCTAAGTCCTAGAATTACGGAACCACCGTAGGTTCTAAAGGGGTCACCTATCAGATTAGGCTTGATACCCTAGTCCTTTTGGGACATTAGATTAGTGGATCCACACTAGAAAATGTGTGTACCCTTGGCAAGGTATGAACACCCTCCCAACTATAGTTACATGTTGGCCTCATAGTTAGCTCAGCTTGGGGCATGATGATTAATAGTATCTCCCATAGTTCAGATTCATTATTGCATGACCTTGTATTAAGTTATTCAGTTCAGTTCAGTATTATACAATTCCTTGTTTATATACTTGGTCACTACATCAGCTTATATCTTTTAGCTTGTATTCAGTACAGTATATCAGTATTTTCAGCATGTTCATTAGAAGAACTTCCCTACTGATTTACATTAAACATGACTTTTGGCATGACTCATGGTTATCAGCTCAGTTGCTCAATTTCATGATTGTCAGACATAATATATCTTTTTAGTCTATGAATCCCCAAGTTACAGTTTTACTTATCTTAAAATATCATGATCTCACAGTTATAGTTCAGAAACATGACCTACACCCTCTTTAGTAAAAGTACTTATGTTTTATAGTTTGATTTATGCACTCTCAGATATTTATACTTAGTCCAGTCTTCAGCCATGCTTTCAGTATACACGCATTTTCTCATGATCTAAAGTTAATGTATTATCTCACATGCTCAGTACATTCAAAGTACTAACTGTATACCTTCCTTGTGCTGCATCATTTTATTATGTAAGTTTTAGTGCTATCTCCCAGGATCATGGTCAGAAAGATCACAGTTTTTAGTCAACAGAGGATGAGTTCTTGTTATTCAAGAACTCCAGTCAGCTAGTAGTCATAGCAGTTAGTTTCAATTCTTGTATATTGATTAGAGGTAGTTGGGGGTCATGTCTCGGCTAACTGTAGTCAGTGTTAATAGAGGCTTCATAGATAGTTAGACAGACAGTCAGTCAGTTGTATTAGTTTTCAAATGTTTTTGTATCTCAATTTATGAAAGTTTATTTTGTTATAATATATATTTTTCAAGAGCTCAATACATAATTCAGCTTTTGCGTTATATTTATGTATGTATCTCAGTAGTAGTATGCCACGTCATGGGTTAGCTTGAGGTTACTTGTGACTCTAAGCACCATATTACATCCAAGGGGAAGGCGAGCGCGATAAACTTTGTATCAGAGCATAGAGTTCAAGTGTCGTAGGGTGTCTGTGAAGCCATGTCTGGTAGAGTCTTGGTTATGGGTGTGTTGTGCACCACATTTATAATCAAGTGGCTACAAGGCATTCAGGAAATGTTTCCCTTCTTTCATACTCCAAATCACGCAGTAGAACTTTTCCTTAAGAAACTTATACAGATTCGTGTGTTTCTCCAATTCCTCTAATCAGGCCTCATTTTTGAGGTGGTGGAAATAGTAATGTTCAGATTCCTATAAGTAAGATGCTCTCAGATAGAGCCATCGGAAAGTTGAGAGACTTCTCAAAGGAATGAGAGGAGCCCACTAGTTTGTTAAGTCTACTGATTCAAAAGAATGTACCATTCTCTACTCATACAATTGAGCCTATTGATCTTGGGCATATTTATACGTCCGCTTGACTCATTTACCCATGTTTTAACCTTGTTTTGAGGGAAAAAGTGATGTATATCCCTATGATTAATTGCATATTCTTGATTATGAGCTAATATATGAGATTAGATGCTTTGCAGGGAAAACATGGGGAAAAAATAACCCATGAGATCTAAAAAGGAAGCATAAAAGCATTGGAAAGGAGTTAGTAAAGTTTCAGGAGAAAAAGAGAGCAAAAGAAGAAAATTTGGGTTGTGGCATACTGCTGGCGCGGCACCCCAGCTCCCAAACTATTAATAGGTATGGCTGGCGCATTGGTTGCACGTCGCCCTAGGCCCCAAACTTTAGAAGACTGAAGTTGGCGCTATGGTGGCGCGGCGCGCCAGAGCCTAACCCGGAAAAATTCCAGCTTTTTTCTACTCCAAATCCAAGTAGGAAAAGGGGTTATTTTCCTCATACTCTATAAATACATCTCAAATCACAATTTTTACCAAACTTTTGACCTACGAAGAGCTAGGAGCCGTTGTGGAGGCCAGAGAATATTGGTTTCATCTTTTCTTCTCCTTTATTATTTATTTTCTATTTTTTTTTTGATGATTTGTTGTAATTGCTCCATGTCTATGTGGAGTTAAACTCCTCGTTCTAGGGTAATAGTATCTAACTACATGATTGTTCAGTAAACGATTGATTTGATTATTTGTTCATCATATTAGTTGTTCTTATATTCTTGTTCTTTCTATTTTAATGCTTCGTGACCATTAAAATAAATCTATAATCTCTTTGTGAACTCAGAATAAGAATCATTGGGATAGAACGAAGAATATAGGGAGCAAGACCTCTCTTTTGTAACGTAAAAGGTAGGTTTGCAACTAGGATAGGAATATACCTATAACGCCTTGTTTGGTTTATACGGGAAGATATATAAATGCATTCGAAATAAGATGTCACATCCCCGCTCAATGAAGTAGTTGTGATGCTATTCTGGATAGACAATTAGAGGCTCAGAAGACCATAGTTGTAAAATCAACCCCGAAATCAGCAACTAGGTAAACAAATAAGTCAATGAAATTGCTTACTTAACATGATTGTTAGCGAATCCATAATCTTAGATCGATTTCATCATATTGATTACGTAAAAACCTTCTCTTTATTTGGTTAATTGTTCATTAGTTAACTTCTTCTTTTTACTTTGATTAATAAATATTCTTTTGAGATTTACTGCTTGAATAAATAATTAGAACTAGTTCAATTTAGTGAATAGTTAATTGACAAGTCCCTGTGGGTACGATATCTGGACTTACAATCCTATATTACTTGTCCGACCGTGTGCACTTGCGTGTGTGTTAGGATAAAACAAGTTTTTGGCTCTATTACCGAGGACTTAGAAATTTATTATTTATCTAGATTAGACTTTTTCAAGTTATTTATTTGAGTTGTACATATTTATTTATTTTTTACATAGTTATCTTTTTAGTTTCTTTTCCTTTTTCATCCCTCTTCTTGATATATCAGCCTGGGATAGATGCTGGTCGAATGATGATGATTCTTGTTATTTTTGCGGAGGACTCCACCAGAAGAGTATTTGTCAAAATTTTCCAGGGAGCGAGTGGTGTGCACCTACTCAATCTACTGAATTGGATACTAGCCAACTAGTGGAGTAGAAAGAAGAATTCCATCCATTCAACTATGCTTTATTCATTAGTGCTGATGTTGAGGAGATGTATGAAAGTGAGCATGTCGTAAATAATGAAAGTTTGTAGTTGGGACGTGTTGGACCGTATTCTAACCACTTTTCTACATTATGTTTGGATGAGGACATGAAAATTAATTTATCTGAACAAGTGGAGAAGTGTGTAGATGAGGAACAAGGTCCTTACGTTCAAAAATTTACCACACCAAAGAGAAAAAATGACATTCCTCACTTGGGTTCAAATTAAGTAGGAGGAGAAGCATGAGATCTTGGGTTCAAATCTCAAAGAACATTATTAGAATGTGGTTTATGGCCTTGTGGGCCTTCTGTTTAGTTGTTGTGCAGTTTATAGTTTTGTCGGCCCAACTACTATCTTGATTGTATGAGTTTCAGTGGCTCGCTCAGTCATGTAAGGAACCAGGTGCCAGTCTTGCATCCCAAGGGTTGGGGCGTGACAATAAAAGGAAGACTAGTCAATCCTTTGGGCAAATTTTACAAGAATGACAAAATATGTACTTATAATTTAGCAGGGGTTGGAGAAGATATAGAGTGTTGCTCGACCCCAAAATAGAAAATCCAAAATATGATCGACAATAAGTTGATCAAAATTTAGAAGGCTTCCTAAAATGATAACATATTTGCTTCTTAAGAGTTATATTAGGACATTTTTAACAGGGTCATATAAAGACATTACCCATAAAGGATCAAAAAGAAGTGTGCAACAAAACTGGAAAGAATATGCATATGAAGTATTACTTTCTTTCCTGTGTAAACATACATTATTGCTTTCCTTCCAGTTTTATATCATATTTCCTTGTAACTTGAACTACATTTGACCTGAATTCCTGAGATGGGATACGTAGGTGACCTATATCGGCTTTGGTCACTTCTTTAGTAAAATTTCAATTTCCTTGTATTTGGATGTTTGACCTGATTCCTTCCTCAATGAGATACGTAGGCACCACACTGACTCGGTCATATTCTCCATAAGGTTTCCATTTCCCTTTAGTGGATACTAGGGTAGAAATTTTTAGAGAACCTCAAAAATTTAATAAGATGATATTTCTCTTGCATATCAAGTTTGAAGATCATGTCAAAGTGTACAACTAGGCCAGAATTTTGAGGAGGGACCTCAAAATTCCACGATGAGCGACAGAAAAATTACAAGAATTCTTATGTGTTCTAGACTAGGACAGAAATTTTGAAGAGGGTCCTCAAAAATACTACCAAGATGGCATTTCAAGACAAAACGAGTTTGCAAATCCAAGCACAGGAAGGAGCCTCAAGACAAGCAAGGCAAACACAAATCAATCTCCCTAACTCAGAAGTTTTCTTTGAATGCAGGAACACCAAAGTCATAAAGATGATAATTCTTAAATCATCAAAGCATGACAAAAGGCAATTTTTGCACCCATCGTGTGCTCTTTATAATAACACATACAAACTTCTTCTCTCACTTTATCTCTTGGTTTATTCTTGTTACTTTTATTATAATTCTTAACACTTTCTTTGAAGTTTACAAGTAAAGTTGTCGGGCACAATAAGTAAGACTACGAGATGTGTCATTCGGGCTATCAAATGCTAATCATCATAAACAAAATGTTGTAATCCCAAACTTTATCTTGCTTATGTATTTTACTTTATTATAACAACTTTATCACATTATTAACAATTGTATTTGAGTTTCACAGGTGACGTTAGCCAAATTTTGTTTCCTATGACAAGAGTTAGAGGCAAGTGCCAATGGATTCTCCCAAATGTTTGAAGAATCAAGTCGGAAGATAACCAGACACAAGGCATGCACAGGTTTTATCAAAGATGCTATCACAAATACAAAGAATTCCCGATGCTAAGAATCTAATACAACGTATTGACTCTTATCTTCCCTTATATCTAACAATTTAATCTGTATTTACCTATTCCAAACATAATCCTATATTATCTGCAAATTCTGTCTGTTTCAGGTATGAACTATGTCTTACCTGATTCTTGTTCTAGAAAGAATAGTAGGAAATCCTACATAAGGATTTAGTATTCTTACTATTTCAAGCTATGTAACCTTAGAATGGTTCTGGGGCATGTTTTCATTCAGTAAACTTTTCAAATTTTTATTCTTTAGCCTATCTCAAATTAAGTACCCTCAGACTAGAAATTGGGTTAACTTCTTGAGATAGTTCAATGGCTCTTTGAAAGTCTATGTTCAAACTTTAAGAGAACACATCTACCAAAATGAAATACATATTTTATCAAATGACTTCCCTTTTTATAAAAAAAGATTCAAACAAAATAGCAACAAACCTTATGTGACATCTCTAGTCGGTATTAAACCCTCCAAACAACAACAAATTTTATCCCAGTATATTTACCATGAGTCATATACTTTCCATCTTGGAATAGCTCAATGCAACCGATTACCCTTTTTTCAAATTCAGAAATTTTGTGTAAGTACAAGGATGAAAGATCTACAAAGGAGCAAATATCAAATTAGTGATGAGTCATGATCGAAGTCACTATTAAGCCCACCCTTCTTTTGAGAGTACTACTACTGTTTTAGACCCGGGTCGAAGCCGGGCATATACTACGAGGTTATGATTATTGAGTTGCACTTGAGGTTTGAGGTTTTGTATGTAGTAGAGGGGTAGACCTCTATGGACCCCTGTCGTTACTGGGCCACAGGCTACGGGCTGACACAACATGCCATGAGGGGGGGTGTACGACGTAGGAGAGGTACACGAGAAAAGGCCTTTCATGGATCCTGTCTCTATTGGGCCTTATCGGTATCGGAAGGGGTGCATATGGGTACTATTACATCAGATTCATCATCATCATGCATATTTCACTCAGATTCCACCGTTGTTTGCTCTGTGTTCAGTGTACGCTCTGATTGTACGGGCGGCCAGAGGGTTTGTTTTTACTTGATTGCGTTCCTCGGTTGTATGGGCGACCTTTGGGACTGTACGTAGTTTAGATTACTCTTGTCGCTTTATTCAAGGTTAGATTTTTTTACTTTTTTTCAATTATTTTACATTTCTTTTAAGTTAATGTTATAATAAGAACAATGATAGTTTTTATGAAGTTTAGAACTTGAATTAGTAGTATTTAAAATTTCAAGTTAGGGTTTGTTTGATATTTTTTGTTATTAGCAAGTTTATTAGTTTTGAATCTTTAAATTATTTTTTGCCATTTATTTTAAGTTAGTGTTAGATTATGAATGTTGATAGTTGTGAACCTTGAATGTTTATGAACATATTAGAATTCATGAAGTTTGAACATAGAATTGAATTTGTGAACTTGAATTTGATTTTTGGTTGATTTTGAGAACTTTGAACTTGAATTTGATTTTAGAATTTGTGGCATAGTGAATGCCTTAAGCTCTTGAATTTAAGTTGAATTTGATAATTTGATAGTGAATTTAGAAATTTTGAATTAAGTTCTTAAATTAGTTTTCAACTTTAGGTTCTTTTTTGAACATTAATTAGGATCTTGAATTTGGTTCTTAAATTTTAGGTTGAAATTGGTTCCTTGAAGTTAAGTTATTTTAAGTTTGTTAGTTTATATTGTTAGTTTTGGGTTATAACTTTGAATTAGTTTTCAACTTTAGGTTATTGTTAGTTTTGAATTTAGGTTGTTGAATTAGGTTCTTGAATTTGATAGTGAATTTGAAAATTTTAAATTAGTTTATATTGTTGGGTCATATTCTTGAATTAGTTTTGAATTTAGTTTGTTGAATTAGATCTTTTGAATTTGATAGTGAATTTAGAAATTTTGAATTAATTTATATTGTTGGGTCATATTCTTGAATTAGTTTTGAATTTAGTTTGTTGAATTACATCTTTTGAATTTGATAGTGAATTTTAAAATTTTGAATTAGTTTATATTGTTGGGTTATAATCTTGAATTAGTTTTCAACTTTAGGTTCTTGAATTTGATAGTGAATTTGGAAATTTCAAATTAGCTTATATTATTGGGTTATAAACTTGAATTAGTTTTGAACTTTAGGTTAATTAGTGTTAGTTTTGAATTTAGGTTGTTGAATTTGATAGTGAATTTGGAAATTTTGAATAAGTTTATATTGTTGGGTTATAATCTTGAATTAGTTTTCAACTTTAGGTTCTTAAATTTGATAGTGAATTTGGAAATTTTAAATTAGTTTATATTATTGGGTTATAATCTTGAATTAGTTTTGAACTTTAAGTTAATTAGTGTGAGTTTTGAATTTAGTTTGTTGAATTTGATAGTGAATTTGATATTGAATTTGGAAATTTTGAATTAGTTTATATTGTTGGGTTATAATCTTGAATTAGTTTTTCAACTTTAGGTTCTTCAATTTGATAGTGAATTTTGAAATTTTAAATTAGTTTATATTGTTGGATTTATAATTTTGAATTAGTTTTGAACTTTAGGTTAATTAGTGTTAGTTTTGAATTTTGGTTGTTGAATTTTATAGTGAATTTAGAAATTTTGAATTAGTTTGTATTGTTGGGTTATAATCTTGAATTAGTATTGAACTTTAGGTTAATTAGTGTTAGTTTTGAATTTAGTTTGTTGAATTTGATAGTGAATTTTAAAATTTTGAATTAGTTTATATTGTTGGGTTATAATCTTGAATTAGTTTTCAACTTTAGGTTCTTGAATTTGATAGTGAATTTGAAAATTTTAAATTAGCTTATATTGTTGGATTATAATCTTGGATTAGTTTTGAACTTTAGGTTAATGTAACACCCCGAAAATTCTGAGCTAATAATAGAGGTATACGGGTGTGACCTTCTATGGACTTTGTCTTCTGCGCCTTATAAGTCGCCGGAAGTAGGTAACATACGGTATTACTATCACTCTTGACTTAGCATGGCATCATATCATTCATCTATGTGAGGTACCACCCTTGGTTGTTGTTTGTTGATCGTACGCTCCAGTAGTATGGGATGCCGGAGGGTTTGTTTTCACTTGTTTGTGTTCCTCGGTTGTATTGGAGGCCGGGGGACTGTAGGTAGACTCTTGCATTTTTATTACGGTTATAAGTATTGGGATTGGATGCTGCTAGGTTGTTAGTTTCTAGACTTGAGATTGATACGATTAGTTGATTTTGATTCCTGTTTCTGAGCGTTCCTATCATACTCTTCTCCTCTTTCTCTTATACTTGAGGTTACCGGTATACTGTCCATTTCTAAAACTTGTTATGTATATGTTGTTATTGCGAGTATCCCAGGTGCATCTTTTCTTACTTTCACCTGTGCCTGTTGTGTATATACTCAACTTACTAGCCATGTATGTTGTTCTTGTTGTCTTCCCTCTAGGCTAGTTCCTGTGTACTTTTTCATTGATTTTCATGACTGCTTGTTTCTATTTTGTCTGTTATTACTTTTTATCTTATATGTTCCCATTCGCCCTGTGATACCTACTAGGTACCTTATGCTTCACATTTGGTGCTCACCCTACACACTGCATCTTCTGGTGCATATCCTAGCGTGAGCCATCGCCGCTAGCTTGTGAGAGACTCGTTCTTGGAGTTTTGTGACATCCAGACTGAGGGTGAGCTCTTGGCGATTGGAGCTTGACTCTTGTTTATCTTTTGTATATTTTGTACTCTTATAGCTTCAGAGACATGATGTATATGTATTACTTTTGGATCCTTTGTACTCCTTATGTAGACTGAGCTCTTATACGCTATGATACCAGGTTTTGGGTTGGTGTAGCTTCCGCATTGTATATCTATTACTCGGTTATCTATTTTCCTCATCATGTTCCTTTGTTTCTGCTTATTAAATTGTTCTTCCACTTATACAGTTAGAAGGTAGCGCATTACTAACCGTTATGGGCTACAGGAATTGGTTTGCCTACTGGGGGTTGTAGGTGCCATTATGAACAAGAAATCGGGTTGTGATAGCTTGGTATCAGAGCCCTAGGTTCACCGATGTCATCGTTATAAGAGACAATGTCTAGTAGAGTCCTTCGGATTGGGGCGGAGACGTCCATGCTCATTCTTCGGGAGGCTATAGTTACATCTTAGGAAGAATTAGACTTTTATTGTTTCTATCTCATGCGTAGTAACCTTGGAAGTTTCTGGAAATTTCACTTATTCTGGTTCACTCTTTCGCAGATGGTTCGTACGAGATCTTTAGCTTCTAGCAGAGGAGAGTGTCCTGCCCCTGCACCTCTGACTCCAGCTAGGGGTTGGGGTGGTCGCCGGGGTAGAGGTAGGGGTCGAGGGCACCCCATAGCAGCGATACCTGCTAGAGATGCTAGAGTTGAGGTAGAGCCAGGGTATGATTAC
This sequence comes from Jaltomata sinuosa, assembly GCA_003996215.1. Classification (NCBI taxonomy): domain Eukaryota; kingdom Viridiplantae; phylum Streptophyta; class Magnoliopsida; order Solanales; family Solanaceae; genus Jaltomata; species Jaltomata sinuosa. The sequence goes on from QJPP01004252.1 coordinate 20,657, forward strand.
GAGCCAGAGTTCACTCCAGAGCAGCAACATGTGGTCCCGGGGATAGCCCAAGTACAACAAACTCTTGTACCAGTTCCAGCACCAGTTTTTATGCCGGCTTCAGCCCCAGCTCAGTCTTTGGATATTCGGGGATTACTTGTTCAACTTTTGGGTATTATTGGGGAGCGTCCTTCTGAGACATCCTAGACATCCGCTTAGGGGGAAGCCTTGGGTGTTCCGAGTTCAGGAGCGCAACCTGCTACTATTGCTCCCATGCTGGGGTTGTTCTAGTCACATTGGTTGCCCAACTTCTTGCTCCTCACCCTACTATGACAGAGACGGAGTAGAAGGCCTTGGGTAGGTTTCTGAAATTGGCACCGCCGAGATTCGCTAATACACCGAGTCAGGAGCCACATGATTTCATTACCACCTGTGAGGATATATTGTATCATTTGGGGTTATTAGAGACTCACGGGGTTGTCTATACTTCATATCAGCTGGAAGGCCCAGTGAAGTTATGGTGGAGGGCACAAGTTGTTTGTAGGCCTTCTACATCACCTCCCTGGACTTGGTCTAAGTTTTATGAAGCCTTTATGGACAAGTTCTTGCCACAGAGCGACAGAGAGCATCGCAGGGAGGAGTTCACTAGACTTTCTCAAGATTTTATGACCGTCTAAGAGTACGAGACCCGTTTCCATCAACTTGCTCCATTTAGATCCATGATTATACCTACTGAGGCAGACATGGTCCGTAGATTTGTTTGGGGGCTATGGAGAGAGTTTAGAGAGCCTGCAGAGATATTAGTTGCTAGCGGTTGGTCATTCCAGGACATTGCGGACTATGCCTGTGCAATTGAGGATTCGTATCGTTATGACACCGGTGCCAGAGATAAGAGGCCTCGACATGAGGGTGGCTACAGTGGCTCCATACATGGTGGTAGAGGTTCAGGCTAGTAGGGCCGAGGTTATCAGCCACAGCAGCATCATGGTCAGAACAGTCGACTGGTTCAGGCCTCACTTCAGGCTTCGTGTTCTCAGTTTGAGCATGGTTAGAGAAGTCAGCATGGTCACAGTGGTCAGTTTGCGAGAGGTACTACTTTTGGGGCATCAGGCAAAGGTGGCCATGGAGGATCAACGGGTTTGTCACGACAGGGTGGGTTGTCAGGGTTGTGCTATGAGTGTGGAGTCAGCGGTCATTTTTCCATAGATTGCCCCCAGTGGGGTACAACCTGTTACGAGTGCGGGGTTAGTGGCCATTTTGCTAGAGACTGCCTCCAGCGGGGTACAATTCAGCCTATTCGCTCCGTTCAGCCATCGGCTCGAAGAGGCAGTGGTCAGGGTTGGGGTGGTGCTCCGTATGGAAGAGCAGGTGGTAGGGATGGCGGTCAGGCAGGTAGAGGTCGTCGTCAGTTCTATGCTGTCCTTGGGAGACCATAGGTAGAGGCCTCAGATGCCGTGATTACAAGTACGATTTATGTATGTCGTTAGCCAGCTTATGCTTTGTTTGATCCTGGATACACTTGTTCATATGTATCTGCCTACATTCGGCCTTGTTTGGGGTTGGCTAGTGAGCCATTATCTGTTGTTGTTTCTGTTTCGACCCAGTAGGAGATTCTTTAGTAGTGGATCAGATTGTGAGATCCTGTGTGATATCTGTCGGTAATTTGGAGACTTGGGCTGATTTGATGATACTTGATATGTTAGACTTTGATGTGATACTGGGCATGGACTGGTTATCCCCTCACAGAGTGATTTTGGACTGTTATGCAAAGACCGTTACCATAGCCATGCCCGGTATATCCCCGCTTGTATGTTAGGGCTCTGTTAGCCATACACCATTTGGGATCATCTTTTGTCTTCGGGCTAGGAAGTATATTTCCTGTGGGTGTTTAGCTTATCTAGCATATGTCCGAGATGCTAGTGCTGACCCTAGGTCTCCTGAGTCCGTTTCTATGGTTAGAGACTTCCTAGATGTGTTTCCTACTGACCTACCGGGTCTTCCACCTGACAGAGATATTGAATTTTCCATTGAGTTAGAGCCGGGAACCAGGCCCATTTCTATTTCTCCCTACCGTATGGCTCCTGCTAAATTGAGAAAGCTTAAGGAGAAGCTCTAGGACTTGTTAGCTAAGGGGTTCATTAGACTGAGCGTGTCTCCTTGGGGTTCTCCTGTTCTCTTCGTGAAAAGGAAGGATGGGTCGATGTGGATGTTATTGACTATCGGCAGCTGAAGATGCCCAAGATTGATGACTTATTTGATCAGCTTCAGGATTCTGCCGTGTTTTCAAAGATTGATTTGAGGTCCGTCTACCATCAGTTGAAGATTAGGGTGGAGGACATCCCTAAGACAGTATTCAGGACACGTTATGGCCACTACAAGTTCCCGATGATGTCTTTTGGGTTGACTAATGCCCTCGCAGCCCCTATGGATTTGATGCATAGAGTGCTTAGCTTATACCTGGATATGTTTATGATAGTCTTCATTGACGATATTCTGATATACTCGAGAAGTAGGGATGAGCATAAGCAACATTTGAGGACTATACTTCAGACTTTGAGAGATCATCGGCTTTATGCCAAGTTCACAAAGTGTGAGATTTGGCTTGAGTCAGTTGCATTCCTAGGACCCGAGATGTCTAAGGATGGGATTAGAGTTGATCCGGGTAATATTTATGCGGTTCTTGATTGGCCTAGACCAACCATTTATATTGAGGACCGCATCTTTATTGGGTTAGCCGTGTACTACAAATGGTTTGTTGAGGGAGTTTTTTCCATAGTAGCACCCTTAACTATGCCGACTAGGAAGGATGTTCCATTTCAGTGGTCAGATCAGTGTGAGGATAGCTTCCAGAGGCTTAAGGCCTTATTGACTTCAGCTCCAGTTTTGACTTTACCAGTTGAGGGTCAGAGTTTCTCCGTGTATTATGATGCTTTAGGGGTTCGTCTTGGTTGTGTGTTGATGAAGCAGGGTCGAGTGATAGCATATGCGTTGAGGCAACTGAAGATTCACGAGCGTAACTACCCCACTCATGACTTAGAGTTATCGGTAATACTCTTCGCGTTCAAGATCTGGAGGCACTATTTATATGGAGTTCATTGTGAGATATTCATCGATCATCATAGTCTTCAGTACATTATGAGTTAGTGGGAGCTGAACTCGAGGCAGAGGAGATGGATCGAGCTACTGAAGGACTACAATTTCACTATTTTATACTATTGGGGGAAGGCAAACATGGTAGCGCATACCTTGAGTTGGAAGGCAGTAAGTATGGGCATCCTAGCTTCACTATCAGTTTCTGAGCAACCATTGGCTTTAGATATACAGTCCTTGGCTAACCAATTGGTTAGGGTTTGAACTGAGTTTGTGTGACCTTCGTGATCAGGTAGTTCGGGGTGAGGCCAGTCGGGCTACTTTAGGTTCTGATGGTATTCTGAGGTGTGATGGTTGACTTTGTGTACCGAGGATTGGTGACTTGATTCATTTGATACTCCGTGAGGCACATTATTCTAGATATTCCTTTCATCCGGGCACCACGAAGATGTATAGGGATTTAAGGTAGCTTTACTGGTGGATTGGTATGAAGCGGGATGTGGTAGAGTTTGTATATCGGTGCTTGAACTATCAGCAGGTTAAGTTTGAGTACATGAGACTGGGTGGTTGTGTAGCGACTTCCCATTCCTGAGTGGAAGTGGGAAGGTATTACTATGGACTTCGTTGTTGGTTTAAATTGTACTTCTCATGGTTGTTGATAGGTTGACTAAGTCAGCACACTTCTTGCCGGTTCAGTCTTTTTATAGGGCAGAGAGGTTGTCTCAGATCTACATCCATGAGATTTTACGGTTGTATGGGGTCCCAGCTTCTATCATCTCAGACCGCAACACTCAGTTCATATCTCAGTTCTTGAGAGCTATACAGAGGTATTTGGGTACAAAGGTTCAGCTTAGCACTACTTTCCACCCCCAGATAGATGGCCAGTCCGAGAGGACTATTCAGGTCATAGAGGACATGCTAAGGCTTGTATTCTTAACTTGGAGATTCGTGGGATCAGTTTGTGCCATTGGCCGAGTTTGCTTAAAATAATAGCTTTCATTCGAGCATTGGCATGGCACCTTTCAAGGCCTTGTATGGTAGGCATTGCAGATTGCCGGTTGGTTTGACGGGTTAGAGTCCAAACTGCAGGGTATAGATTTGCTTAGAGATTCCCTGGACCAAGTCCATTTTATTTAGGACATATTTTGCACAGCCCAGAGTAAGCAGAAGAGCTACGCTAATCGTAGACTTCATGCCTTGGAGTTTAGTGTTAGTGACTTGGTTTTCCTTCGTGTATCGCCCGTGAAGGGCGTGATGATATTTGGTCGGCGGGGCAAATTTAGCCCCAGGTTCATTAGGCCGTTTGAGATTCTTCAGAGGGTTGGTAGTACTGCCTACATGTTAGCTTTGCATCTTATGTTTTCAGCTGTTCACCCAGTTTTTCATGTCTCGATGTTGCGGCGGTATATGCCAGATGAGTCTCACGTGTTGCATTGGGATTTGGTTCAGTTGGATGAGAGCTTGTCATTTGTTGAGGAGCTGATAGCAATTCTGGCCAGAGATATCAGGAGATTGAGATCTAGGGAGATTCGGGTTGTGAAAGTTCAGTGGAGGTACCATCCGGTCAAGGAAGCTACTTGGGAGATCAAGAGTGAGTTGTGAGCTCAGTATCCACAGTTGTTCGAGCTTTCAGGTACTCCCTTCTTCTTGACTTTCGAGGATGAAAGTCTTTTTAGTAGTGGATGTTGTAATGACCCTTCCGGTCATCTTCGCATTTTTGCATTCATTGTACTGTTAGAGCCTTTCTGTAGTGGCCGTAAGTCAATTATGGCTTACTGGTCATTTTGGTCGTTTGCCTATTTTAGATCTTTAAACTTGGAATATCATTGACTTTAGTCAACATTCTTAGCTAACATGTTTGGATTTTAATTATGACATTTCTGTTAGCTCTGGAGCATCGAGTTTGGTCTATCTAGACCTTTAGTTGAGACATGAGGACTTCCGATGTGGGTTTAGTGTTGCATTCTCTATTTTTAGGGCTTTTTGAATTGAAAGTGCAACTTTGGGTGACTTTCGATGATCGGAGTGTCAGATTTAAAATCCGACAGTTCCATCAGCTCCAGAGTGATGAGTTTGGGTTAGAAAGGTGGTAGGTTCAGTTTTCGAGTGAGTCAGACTCATTCCGAGACTTTGAGTTCCCTTTAGCTAGTGTTGACTTGGGTCAACATTTCTCCAAAATGATCTCGTATGGAAGTTTCATCGATTCCTTTGAGTCCGGAACGTCTTTTCCACTCTATTAGCATTATTGGTTTTTGAATATCGGTGTCCGATTATTCTCGGAACACCCCGTGGGGAATTTTAGTGCAGTTGGTTTTATTGCAGGTCATAGGCCTTCAGCGCCAATAGCGCCCAGGAAGCACAATCGCGCTAGCCTGTGGTCAGGCCTTCAGCGAAATCGCGCTAGGGCCAGCGCGATCGTACCTCAGCGCCTGCAGCTGGCTGCCGCGGTAGCGCCCTTCAGGCGTGATGGCGCCTTGGCGCCTGGCTCACTTGAGTGTGATGGCGCTGGTTTAGCGCCAATGGCGCTGACCAGCGACCAACAACTATTTAAGCCTTTTTCTTCATTTTTCCAGCCATTTTACCTCAACTTTTGTCACTCTAAAACAGTAAATACTCTCCCAAATTGCTCCACATCAATTCTAAACCTTGGGGAATTATTTTTTTGTCGATTATCCGTAGTTCCTCATCTCTTGGTAAGCCTTTTCCACACTTGGATTCTTTGGTTTTCCTCTAAATTCCTACATTGATGCTCATACCCAATCTTGGAAATTTTTGTAGTGGCTGCCTCATAGATGGTGCATGTTCGTGGGGGTGAAGGATTGTTCGTTTGTGCTTCAATTCCGGCTTTTTGGTAAGCAATCCTTACCTAATTTCCGAGTTCTATTCTTAAATTCTATCTTTAAACCCCAACTTGAGTGGGCTATTTTAGCGCCCTTCTCTTGGCCAATTGTGCTCAATTTTGGAGCATAGCTTCTTGACATCGTTGGGGTCATTGTGCTTCTTTCCATTTTTGGTTTTAGGTTGTGGGCCCTGCGGGCCCGCTTTTGACCCGGATATAATTTTGGCATTATGGGTATCGTTAGATTCATCTTAATGTTTTACTTATGATTTCATAGTTTGATCATCGTTCGAGGTTTCTCAGAGTGATTCGAGCTTGTATTTTATTATCCGAGCAGTTGTCATCGGACGACAGGTAGGTTACGGTCTAAACTCCCTAGACTTAGCATATATCGAATAAAATTGTACTAGCTGGCATCCTTAGGTTGGGTTATTAGATTGGTACCACATACCTTGATTGCTTTTCCATGATTCATCCATTTCTTTCCTCTATTTGGTGTAGTATTCTTAGTAGTTGATATTATCACCCTTGTGGTCCTGTGATGCCTTGTTTGACTCTGGAACATAGAAGGTGGGCTATTGGGAATGTCCACGAGTCCCGGACATAGAAACATCCTACTAGGCTGGTTATGCTTGCTGAGTAGCTTGGGAGCCTGTGTAGGGTCGTTAGGTTGATTGTGAGCTGCGGGGTGACTATCTGTGTTTAATCATATTATGTCCATGCATATAAATAGGTTTGACCCATGTTTTACTATGGTTTTTGCTTTGGGCCTACTGGGACTATTTTTCTAAAATCTTGCATGGCCCATGGGGCTCGTTTTGGTGAAAATGATTTAAAAGAGATTTGGTACCATTTTAATGGATCTTTCTTGGGGTAAGGAAGTTTTAAAGGATATTTTATCACTAGTTCCACTTATACTGGACACGATGGGGTCGAGGGATAAACTTATTTACTACAGCATCTGGGGGTTGCTGGACTAGGCGGGGTTGGGTGCTAGAGATATTGGACTTACTATTTTAGACCTGGATACCCTCCAGGAAGCTTTACTTGGGGATTGTTTTGATATTTTGGGGCATCTAGTATGTTGGTCAGGGGCCTCCATGGACCTTTCTATTCCGGACAAGAGGCTGCGAGCTGCGGGTACCATAGGGGGGGTATACGGCATAGTAGGGCTATACGGGTGTGACCTTCTATGGATCGTGTCTTCTGGGCCTTATAGGTTGCCGGAAGCAGGTAACATACGGTATTACTATCACTCTTGACTTACCATGGCATCATATAATTCATCTGTGTCAGGTACCACCCTTGTTTGCTGTTTGTTGATTGTACGCTCCTGTAGTATGGGATGCTGGAGGGTTTGTTTTCACTTGTTTATGTTCCTCGGTTGTATGGGCGGCCGGGGGACTGTAGGTAGACTCTTGCATTTTTATTACGGTTATAAGTATTGGGATTGGATGCTGCTAGGTTGTTAGTTTATGGACTTGAGATTGATAAAATTAGTTGATTTTGATTCGTGTTTCCGAGCGTGCCTATCATACTCTTCTCCTCTTTCTCTTATACTTGAGGTTATCGGTATAGCCTCTATTTATAAAACTTGTTATGTACATGGTGTTATTGCAAGGATCCTAGGTGCGTCTTTTCTTACTTTCACCTGTGCCTGTTGTGTATATACTCCACTTGCTAGCCTTGTATGTTGTTCTTTTTCTCTTCCTTCTGGGCTAGTTCCTGTGTACTTTTTTGTTGATTTTCATGACTGCTTGTTTCTATTCTATCTGTTATTACTCTTTTATCTTATATGTGCCCAGTCGGCCTATGATACCTACTAGGTACCTTATGATTTGCATTTGGTGCTCACCCTACACACTACATCTTCTGGTGCAGATCCTAGCGTGAGCCATCGCCGCTAGCTCGTGAGAGACTCGTGCTTGGAATTTTGTGACATCCAGATTGAGGGTGAGCTCTTGGCGTTCGGACCTTGACTCTAGTTTATCTTTTGTATATTTTGTACTCTTATAGCTTAGGAGACATGATGTATATATATTACTTTTGGATCCTTTGTACTCCTTATGTAGATCGGGCTCTTATACGCTATGATACCAGGTTTTGGGTTGGAGTACCTTCCGAATTGTATATCTATTACTCTGTTATCTAATTTCCTCATCATGTTCCTTTGCTTCTGCTGATTAAACTATTCTTCCGCTTATACTGTTAGAAGGTAGCCCATTACTAACCGTTCTGGGCTACGGGGATTGGTTCGCCTACTGGGGGGTTGTAGGTGCCATCATGACAGAGAAATCGGGTCGTGACAGGTTACGGTTATAAGTATGGAATTGGATACCGCTAGGTTGCTAATTTCTGGATTTGAGATTGATATGATTAGTTAGGTAATTGGTTCCTGTTTTCGGGCATGCCTATCTTTATTCTCCTCTTTCTTTATTTGTACTTGAGGTTATCGGTATACCGTCCATTTCTAGAACTTATTATGTATATATTGTTATTGCGAGGATCCCACATGCGTCATTTCTTACTTTCACCTGTGCCTATTGTGTATATATATTCTACGTGCTAGCCTTGTATGTTGTTCTCTTGTCTTCCCTATGTGCTAGTTTCCTGTGTACTTTTTTGTTGATTTTGGTGACTAGTTGCTTTTATTCTGTCTGTTATTACTCTTTTATCTTATATGTGCCCAGTTGGCCTATGATACTTACTGGGTACCTTATGCTTCGCATTTGGTGCTTACCTTGCACACTGCATCTTCTAGTGCAGATTCTACTATGAGCCATCACCGTTAGCTCATAGAGACTCATGCGAGGTGTTGTTTTGGTGATATTATGGACTGAGGGTGAGCTCTTGGCGAGCGAAGCTTAGCTTTTAGTTATCTTATGATTATATACTCTATTTCTACTCGGAGACAGCTTTGGATATGTTGTTTTGACCCTTGTACTCCTTATGTAGATCGGGCTCTTATACGCTATGATACCAAGTTTTGGGTTGGTTCAGTTTCTGCATTGTATTATATTATTCCTGTTATCTATTTTCGTAATCTTGTTTTCTTGCTTCCGCATATGAAACTGTTCTTCAGTTAAACTGTTAGAAGGTAGCCCATTACTAATCGTTCTGAGCTATGGGGGTTGGTTTGCCTACTGGAGGTTGTAGGTGCCATTATGACTGAGAAATCAGGCTGTGACACACGTGTAGACACCTGTTAGACAAATAGTATTAGTAGTAGGCTGAGTCAGCATTTTCAGGTCTATTTAAGACCTTTGCTTTGTATAAAGGAGGGAATCCAGAAATTTAGGAACTCACTTCCATATTGCCCACCTTATCTACCTCTGTACTAAACTTTTCGCTCTACTCAATTAACATCTTTTGTAAGTACTTTCCCTACTGTTGTTTTAATTTATTTTCAAAATAAAAACGTTTGTAGTATCTTGTTTGTACCTTTTGTTTAATTTTCTTACTATTCTTTTGTTTGTTTAATTTTCCTACTGTTGTTTTGCTACTGTTCTTTGTTAATATTTTCAAATTATATAATAATATTATACAACAGATCGTAGATATAATATTAAAATATTATTATATAATTTGAAAATATTAACAAAGAATAGTAGTAAAACAACAATAGGAAAATTAAACAAACAAAAGAATAGTAAGAAAATTAAACAAAATGTGCAAACAAGATACTACAAAAGTTTTTATTTTGAAAATAAATTAAAACAACAGTAGGGAAAGTACTTACAAAAGATGTTTATTGAGTAGAGGGAAAAGTTTAGTACAGAGGGATATAAGGTGGGCAATATGGAAGTGAGTTCCTAAATTTTTGAATGCCCTCCTTCATACAAAGCAAATGTCTTAAATAGACCTGAAAATGCTGACTCAGCCTACTACTAATACTATTTATCTAACATGTGTCTACAAGTGGCAGACTTAATATTACATGGATATAAAAGTGCTGACTCAATTTACTTCTAACTCTATTTATCTAACACGTGTCTACACGTGGCTGACTTAATTTTACACGGATACAAAAGATCATATTTATCTTGTTGGAAGTTGCTCCCTTGAAAATTGAGCTTTGGCATTTGATGTTGTTCTCTCCTTACTCCTTTTGTTGCTGATTTTTGTGTCATTTATTGTTCTTCTTATCTTCTTGCTGATTTTTGTGCCATGATTTTTGTGCCATTTAATGTTGCTGTCTTTTTACTTCTTCTCTTTTTTGTTCTTTTGATTCTTTCCATAGCCATTTGTCCTTTTGTGCAGATTTTACTCCATTTTAACTTGTAGTAACTCTTCATTCCGTTGAAAGGGGATGCTAGCTCTTTTCTTCAGTTGAGGAGATAATCTTGAGCTACCCCTTGCGGATCTATCATATCTCCATTAGTGAGCTCGCTAGTGTACGAGGATGCAGTATCTAATAACTCTATTATTTATTTTGGTTTGGTGTTCTTGTTCAGATTTGATAAAGCTTCTTCGAGCCTCCTTTTTAATTCCTCTTTAGATAGCTGGGATTCTCTTAACGAAGAAGTTGATGCTCTTGTATTATCTCGGACTGTTGGTGTCCAACCTTTGATTCTTATGGTCTTACTCAAATATTTGATCCTTTCAAATTCATGAATATCGAAGGACCAGTAGATAATATAGGAGATTCATTTAGCAATAAAAAATTTACACAATTTTACGTTCTCTAGTAGAGTGGAAATATTCTGCTCTACCTGGAATTTCTCAAACTGCATCTGAAAATGTGTTGACAATACCTGTTGATTTCCTCCGAATTAGATCCACCCTTCATAAAACCATCCGGGAATTACTGCACTTTTCATCTCCTCTGAATATTTCACCAACCAGGAGTGAGTATTGGGCCTAACATACATGAAATTGTACTAGGCCACCTTATAATCATACCAATTATATGTTTGGGGTCGATGAACTTCTTATAGGGGAATGGAGGTATGTAGATGATTCCTGAACCATTAAAAAAGGCTTAAAATTCTTTTAATTGTGAACTTTGAGAATTGAATACTATCTGGATTATTAGGATATTCTAATTTGTGCTCGATTTGCACTGAATTAGTATCTGTTAAAATGAACTCATAATATCTTTGGCTTTTGAGGGGATCCTCTGTCTCCACATAATTTCGATTTGTATAGCAAGGTTTTAAAAGGTCTGGTACCTCAAAGCATTCTTATCTTTTATCAAGCGCCATGATCGGCAATACTTGCAAATCTATTATCTCAAATTTTTTATTTGGAGTAATTTTCTCCATGTTCCTTTCCGGGGTAGTTGGGAGGACTGCCTGAGCGTATGTCTCCGGTGGTTTCATTTTATAACAATCCCTAGTTTGGATAGTTATATCTTTATTTCTTGTTGAGGATGAATCTTCCCTGAAAACTGTTTTAAGAAGTTGTAATTTGGTTAAACTGGTTATAGGTTCTTTTAATGGTGAAGGAATGGTAGCTTTAGGCAGATGTGGAAATTCAGCCAGAACTGAATATCTATTTTCTGGTTTTAGTTTATCCTCTTCTTTAAAAGGTCTTTTCATTTTTTCTTCAGGTTTGAAGGTTGGGAATGGGGGCCTTAGAGGTTTGATTCCTGGTGTTCCGAGTCTCATAATTTCCCTGTAAAAATTCTCTTGTTAAAAAATCAGGGAGAGAATTATTTTCTCCTGTTATGAATTCTATTTAAAAATAAAAACTGGATAATAAAGCTTTCCATCTAGCAAATATTTGTTTAGAAACTAATTTTTTAACATCCTTTTGTAAAACATCTTTGGCTGCTTTGCAGTCTACTCTTAACAAAAATGCTTTGTTGATTAAATCATCTTGAAATTTGGTTATACATAGTACTATAGCCAAAATTTCCTTTTTAATGATACTATAGTTTTTTTGAGAATTATTCCATAAACCTGAAGTGAATCTTACTAATTATTCGGGGGTTTCTAGAGAAACTCTTTGTTTAAGGATGCCTCCATATCCTACATTTGAGGCATCAGTTTCTAAAATCATGAATGCCTCTGGATGTGATATTCCTAGACATGGAAGTTTCTGAACTATTGATTTGACTTTTTGGACTGTCTTAGTCTGTTCTAATCTCCATGGGACTGGATTTTTCTTAAGACCTTGATAAAGGGGCTTGCAAATCTTTCTAATATTTGGAATAAAATCCGCAACATAGTTAAGACTTCCTAGAAATCTTTGGAGCTGCGTTTTATCAATTAATTCATCTGAAAAATTGGATGAGAACTCTATGGCTCGGTTCCTCGATTTAAGTCATGACCAAGAAATCTAATAGAGGTTTGAAATAACTTAATCTTTTTAGAACTTACTACTAATCCATTTTGTTTAACAATTTTAAAAAGGTTTGAAGATGTTTAAAGTGTTGGTCAATATCTTCTGAATATATTAAAACATCATATATATAAACTATAGAAATATGACAATATTTAATAAGTATATTGTTCATAATATTTTGAAATTCATATGGTGCATTCTTTAATCCGAATGGCATTACATTCCATTCATATTGTCCAAAAGGTACATTAAAAGCTGTTTTATATTTATCTTTTTTGGATATTTGTATCTGCCAATGTCACGACCCGATTTCTTGGTCATGATGGCACCTACAACCCCCCAGTAGGTGAACCAATCCCTATAGCCTGGAACGGTTAGTAATGGGCTACCTTCTAATAGTTTAAACGGAAGAGCAGATAAAATAGTGGAAGAAAGGGAACAGGAAAAAGAAATTAGATAACAAGGATAACATATATAAAAACCAGAAACTAAATGAACCCAAAACCTGGTATCATAGCGTATAGAAGCCCGAATAACATAAGGAGTACAAGTGTCAAAAAGAAATATACATATACACAAGCTATCTCCGAGTAGTGACAGAGTATAGAATATACAAAAGATAAACTAAGTCAAGCTCTGAACGCCAAGAGCTCACCCTCGGCCTGGATGGTCCAAAAATAGCACCCCGCACGAGTCTCCGGTGCTCTATCGGTGATGGCCCACACTAGGATCTACACCAGAAGATGCAGAGGGTAGCGTGAGCACCAAGTGTGAAGCATAAGGTACCCAGTAGGTACCATAGGCCGACTGGGCACATATAAAGTAAAAGAGCAATAGCAGACATGGTAGAAACAAACGGTCACAGAAATCAACAAAACCATACACAGGAACTAGCCCAGAGGGAAGACAACATGCAAGGCTAGCAAATAAAATATATACACACAACAGGCACATGTGAAAGTAAGGACGACGCACCTGGGATCCTTGCAAAATAGTATATATGTAAATAGGTTCTAATAATGGGCGGTATACTGGTAACCTAAAGTATAAGAAAATGGGAGAGAAGAATAAAGCTAGACATGCTTGACATACAAGAGTTAATACCAAATCTATTCATACAATCTCAATCCAGGAACTCACAACCTTATAGTAATCATACTCATACTCGATCGTAACATGGAACGATATCGGAATAAAGTGACAAGAGTCTACTTACGGTCCCTCGGCCGCCCATACAATCGAGGAATGCAATAAAGTGAAAACAAACCCTCTGGCATCCCATACTACCAGAGCGTACAATCAACACACAACAATCAAGGGTGGTATCTCAAAGAATGAATGGTATGATGCATGAAAACCTCAGGGTGAAATAGAACCTCTGTATGTACCTCCTCTGGTGCCGATCAGGCCCAGCAGGTAGGTTCCATGGATGTACACAGCCCGTATACCTCTACTCCACCGTATACCCTTCACCCCGGCACATGCAGCCTAAAGCCTCAGGTCCAGAGCAGCAAGGTCCATGGAGGTCCCGGAACCCATACTAAAACTCAAAATCAAATCGTGTCCTCCGGAATCGAGTACGGGTTCAAGCCAGTGGCTAAGTCTCAAATATGCATGCCAAGACCCTGTCTAGGACTAAAACAGTGAAAAAGTTTTCTCAAAAACCATTTCAAGGGTGCCTGGACACAATCGGGTCTAAAATCGTAGTAAAAACATCTCAGATGCTCGACCCATCCGAGCCTGATATCATTTCAAATCATTAAGGAAACTCATCTAGCACTCCGACCCGGTTGAGTCTAGCAATAGTAGTAAATCATGCTAAAACCATATCTTTAACCTTCTTTTACCCCAAGAAGATCCACATATCAAGTCAAATCATTTCAAATCCAATTTCATCGAAAATGGGCCCCCAGGGCCATGCAAGATTTAGAAAATCAGTTTCCGTAGGCTTAAAGCCAAAAACCATAAGAAAACGTGGAAAAACCTCTTTATATGCATGGAAATGGTATGATCAACCCAAATAGCTGCCAAACAACTCACAATCAACCTAACGGCCCTGAACAGACTCCGAAGCTATCAACAAGCATAACCAGCCTACAAGGATATTTTTATATCTGGGACTTGCGGACATTCCCAATACTCCCCCCTTCTATATTCCAGAGTCAACAAGACCTCATGGGGTCACAAGGGTAATAAATATATCAACTAATAGGAATACTACACATAACGGAGGAAAGAAATAGGACAAATCATGGAAAAGCAGTCAAGGTCTGTGGTACCAAACTAATAACCCAACCCAAGGATGCCAACTAGTACAATTTTACCCGATATATGTGAAGTCTAGGGAGTGAAGCCGTAACCTACCTGTCGTCCGATGACAAGCTGTAGAAACGATGATATCCAAGGCCGAGCTGCTTCGAGAAGCTCCTAACGAGAATATAACTATCATATTCATGAATAGAATGTTAGGATGAGTCTAATGATACCCATATTGCTACAATTGTATCCGGGTCGATATCCGAGTCAAAAGTGGGCCCGCAGGGCGTGCAACCCGAAACCAAAAACGAAAAATAGTCTGCCCAAGTTGTGGATTAAAGAATAGAAATTTCGAAAATAAAAACGGAAATTGGGCAAGAATTACTTACCAAAATGACGGAAAATCAGCCCAAGATGGATAAAACTTCACACCCACGAACATGCACAAGATTAGGGGGAAGAATCTATCACAAAATCCAAGCTTTGGATGAGCATCAATGGAGGAATGAAGAGAAAAAACGAAGAAGGCAAGTTGAGCAAGACGACTTACCAAGAGGCGAAGAACTACGGATAATCGACGAACAAATAATTCCCCAAGATTTAGAACTGAATTAGAGCAAAATGGTGGAGAGAATTTTGAGTTTTAAAGTGAGAAAAGTGAGGAGAAGGGCTGGAAAAAAAGAAATGACAACAATAAATAGTTGTTGTCCGCAGCTGATTTTTTGCACTTTTTAGAAAACTCGGCAGGGCATTTCGGGCACAATCGAAAATCGATATTCAAAAACCAATAGTGCTAATAGAGTGGAAATGACGTTCCGGACTAAAAGAAATCAAAGAAACTTCCATACGAGGTCATTTTGGAGAAATGTTGACCCAAGTCAACACTAACGAAAAGGAACTCAAAGGCTCGAAATGAGTCCAAGTCACCCGGAACCCGAACCAACCATCTTCCTAGCCCAAACTCAACATTCTGGAGCTGATGGAATCATCGGATTTTGAATCCGACACTCCGATCATAGAAAGTCACCCAAAGTTACACTTTCAACTGTAAATAGCCTGAAAACTGTGAAACCCACACAAAACCTACATCGAAAGTTCTCAGGCCTCAACTAAAGGTCCAACTAGACCAAACTCATTGCTCTAGAGCTAATGGAGCTATCAAAATTCAATTCCGAGCACGTTAGCTAAGAATATTGACCAAAGTCAACGATATTCTAAGTTTAATCTCAAAAACGGTTAAACGGCCAAAACAACCAAACGAACGACCAGGGCACCAAACTACCATTCCCAGCAAGCCATAAATGACTTAGGGCCGCTACAGAAAGGCTTTAACAGTATAATGAATGCGTTAATGAGAATATGATCGGAAGGGTCATCACAACATCCACTACTTAAAAGACTTTCGTCCTTAAAAGTTAAGAAGAAGGGAGTACCTGAAGGCTCGAACAACTGCGAATACTGAGCACACAACTCACTCTCGGTCTCCCAGGTAGCCTCTTTGATCGGAAGATGCCCCCACTGCACTCTCACAATCGAAATCTCCTTAGATCTCAACCTCATGATATCTCTGGCCAGAATATCTATCGGCTCCTCAACAAATGATAAACTCTCATCCAACTGAACCGAATCCCAATGTAACATATGAGACTCATCAGGCACATACCGATGCAACATCAAAACATGGAAAACTAGGTGAACAGCTGAAAAAATCAGAGGTAAGGCTAATATGTAGGCAACACTACTAACCCTCTGTAGAATCTTAAATGACCCAATAAACTTGGGGCTAAGCTTGCCCCACCGACCAAATCTCATCACGCCCTTCACGGGCGATACTCGGAGGAAAACCAGATCACCAACACTGAACTCCAAGGCACGAAGTCTAGGTTCAGCATAACTCTTCTGCCTACTCTGGGATGCTCTAAGTCTTTCCTGGATCAAACGGACTCGGTGCAAGGAATATCTAAGTAAATCTGTACCCTGTTGTCTGGACTATAAACCATTAAACCAACCAATGGACGATATGCAATGCCTACCATATAAAGACTCGTAAGGTGCCATGCCAATGCTCGAATAAAAGCTATTATTATATGAAAACTCGGCCAATGGCACGAACTGATCGCATGAACCTCCAAAGTCAAGTACACAGGCCCAAAGCATGTCCTGCAGGACCTGAATGGTTCTCTCGGACTGGCCATCTGTCTGAGGGTGGAAAGTAGTACTAAGCTGAACCTCTGTACCCAAATCTCTCTGTATAGCTCTATATAACTGATATGTGAACTGAGTGCCGTGATTTGAAATGATGGAAGCTGGGAAACCGTGCAACCGTACAATCTCACGAATGTCGATCTAAGCTAACCTCTCTGCCCCGTAGGAAGTTTGTACCGATAAGAAATGTAGTGACTTAGTCAGCTTATCAACGATCACCCAAATGGAGTCAAACCCCCAAGTAGTACGAGGCAAACCAACAACGAAGTCCATAGTAATACCTTCCCACTTCCACTCAGGAATGGGAAGTTGCTGCATCAAACCACCCGGTCTCATGTGCTCGAACTTTACCTATTGACAGTTCAAGCACCGAGATACGAACTCTGCCACATCCCGCTTCATACCACTCAACTAGTAAAGTTGTCTTAGGTCTTTATACATCTTTGCTGTGCCAGGATGGATGGATTATCTAGAATAATATGCCTCATGGACTATCAACTATATCAAATCACCAACTCTCAAAACACAAAGTCGACCCTCAAACCTTAGAATATCGTCAGAACCCAAAGTAGCCCAGCTGGCCTCACCCCAAACTACTTGATCATGAAGGTTACACAAACTCTGATCCTTAAACTTTCAGCTCTAAATCTGATCAACTAGAGTAGAACAGACCTCTACACTGGCAAGAACTATGCTGGGATCCGATAAGTCAAGACTAACCAAATAGTTAACCAAGGACTGGATGTCCAAGGCCAACGGTCGCTCAAAAGCTGAAAGTGAAGCTAGGCTGCCAATACTAACCGCGTTCTAAGTCAAGGTATCCGATACCACGGTTGCCTTGCCC
Source organism: Jaltomata sinuosa (assembly GCA_003996215.1). Taxonomy (NCBI): domain Eukaryota; kingdom Viridiplantae; phylum Streptophyta; class Magnoliopsida; order Solanales; family Solanaceae; genus Jaltomata; species Jaltomata sinuosa. The sequence continues at coordinate 38,158 of QJPP01004252.1, forward strand.
GGATAGTATAAAATTATGAAATCATAGTCCTTCAGCAACTCAATCCATCTCCTCTTTTTTGAGTTCAGCACGCTGAGTTGTAATGTACTGAAGAGTACGATGGTCGGTGAATATCTCACAAAGAACTCCATATAGATAGTGCCTCCAGATCTTGAGCGTGAAGACTACCACTGCCAACTCTAAGTCATGAGTAGGGTAGTTATGCTCGTGAACCTTCTGCTTCCTCGATGCATATGCTATCACTCGACCCTGCTACATCAACACACAACCAAAACAGACCCCTGAAGCATCATAATACACGGAGAAACTCTGACCCTCAACCGGCAAAGTCAAAACTTGAGCTGAGGTCAATAAGGCCTTAATCCTCTGGACACTATCCTCATACTGATCAGACCACTGAACTGGAATATCCTTCCTAGTTAGCATAGTCAAGGGTGCTACTATGGAAGAAAATCCCTCAACGAACCATCTGTAATACCCGGCTAACCCAACAAAGCTGCAAACCTCGGTAAGAGTAGTCGGTCTAGGCCAATCATGAACTGTAGAAATCTTACCTGGATCAACTCTAATCCCATCCTTACACACCATGTATCCTAGGAATGCAACTGACTCTAGCCAAAACTCACAGTTTGAGAACTTGGCATAAAACTAATGATCTCTCAAAGTCTGATGTAATGACCCTTCCGGTCATTTACACGTTTTTGCCTTTCTTGTACCATTAGAGCTTACTTGTAGTGGCCCAAGTCATTTATAGCTTGTCGGGACCGGTAGTTCGGTGCCCGGGCCATTTGTTTGGTCTTTATGGCCGTTCCTCGTTTTAGAGCTTCAACTTTGGAAATCGTAGACTTCCGTCAACATTCTTGGTAATATCAAAGAATTAAACAAAGGTTCTAGGTCAAAGGAATTCCTTACTCAAAATTTCGAGTTAGAGAAATGCCTCGTGTAACACCTCACCCGTTTGGAAGGTTTATAGTAACCCGTGCCTTTGGGGTAAGACTAATAGTATCGAATATACTAAGAAGGATGTGTTATGAGGTATTGTAATTGAAAAATGGTCATATGATAAGTTTTGAAGTCAAGCAAGTTGCGAAACAAAAGTCGGAAAAAGTTATTGTAAATTCCTTTAAGGAATTCTCTTCAAATTTGGGTTAAATGTATTGGGGTGTTTCTCCCTATTTATAAAGAGTTAGTGGGCCCCCAATATACCAAATCGAAGGTCTACGAGTCTAGTTTCGAACGCACTAAACCGTTCATCCATACGACTTCAAAATAGAGAGATATTCACATTTTCGTAACACTCGCAAGCAGACACGTCAAGGTGGGGCGTACATCCTAAGTCGGTTCAGCTTATAAAAGCTAATTTCTCCTTCGTTTTAACTCATTTTTTTCACCCAAAATTCTTAGAAAATCAGAGGGAGATTTCATAAATAATCCATGGACTTTTATCCTTTCAATTCGGATGTTTAACGGAAGTTGCTCTACGTCGCGAGCTCGTCATTTTGGTGTAGTTTGTCCTGTCGATTTCATGGCGTATCTTCGTGGGTGTTGATGCATCGAGCTAGAAGGTGTTTTCTGAGTATTTGTAAGTAGCTATGGAGTTATTTTGGTGAGGTATGGATCCCATATACTTATCTATTTGTTGGATCAAGATTTTAAGCTTCTAGTTATGAAAATTTGTTGTTGCCGATATCTTGTAGTAGTTTCTTGTTGATTTTGGATCTATTTGTTGTTATTGCAAGGATGCAGGTTGTTCATCTTGGGATATTGAATATTTTTTTCAAGGAAATCTCTCCCCTACGACCCTCCTTCATTATTATATGTTCTAGTATTGTTTTATGGTTTTCTGAGCCACGAAGTGGTATTTTGGATTTGTGGCTTTGGACAGACCCTTTATCTTGTTATGTTTGGTTATTGTTATGGTTTTCTGGTTGTGGTAAGGTTCTAGAGGGATTGGGAAATTGTACGATTCTTTTTGGTATCACATAAGATAGTGATTGGATTGGACAAACGTGATGTATGCCTTGAAATAGTGCCTCGGGAGCTCGTCGCTCCTTGGAGATGTGGTTAACGTATTGTTGTTGGATTTAGCTGCCATTTGTTATTGTTATTGGCCTCATTTTTACGCTTTGGAGTTGGCTGGTCGCGAGTGTGACATTAACACCTTATCAATTGGCTATGGCTCGTTCTTGCAGCCTTGTCGATTCTAGCAATTGTTCCATTACCTTGGTTGGTCAGGCCTCATAGAGACGCCTTTGGGGCTTCAGTTGAAAGTATTTTTTTTATGTGATTCAAAGATTCCTGGAGCTATTCGAGTCTGGACGATGCCATTCCCGCAGCTAGTCATCGGATGACAGGTAGGTTATGGTTTTCCCCTATCTAGACTCTGCGTATATAGGCTATAACTGCATTAATTAGCATTCTTGGATGGGTTGTTTTAGGTTGGTACCCCAGACCTTGTCCGCCTTTCGTCCGTCTATTTCATACGTTGCTTGTAGTATTCGCGTATTAATGTATATTACCTTTGTGGTCCTATGTGGCCTTGTATTGACTCTGGAACATAGATTGTGGGCTATTTGGGAATGTCCGCAAGTCCCGGACATAGAGATTATCATTTTAGGCTGGTTATGTCTATTGAGTAGCTATTGGGCCTGTGCAGGGTTGATAGGAATTGTTGTGAGCCCTTGGGCTACATTTATATTTGTGTGCGAGCATATCATCCATGAAAAAGGTTTTCCCCTGTATGTTTTACTACAGTTTTGGCTGTGAGCCACTACTGACAGTTTTCCTAAATTTGCATGGCCTTGGGGGCCTGTTTTTTGTACTGTTGTTGATAGAAAAAGGGATTTTTGGATGTTTTCGCACTGATTTTATTACTGGTACTAGTCTCTGCGGGGCGGAGCACTAGACTTGATTTAGTACAGTTTTTGACCCAGTTATGCCCGGGCACCCTTGGAGGGGTTTTTGAGGCATTTTCTACTACTTTAGTCCTGGACAGGGTCTGGGCATGTATACATGAGACTGGGTCTCTATCTTGATCCCGAAATTGCTTTCGGATGACATGTCTTGATACTAAGTTTTAGTATGGGGTCGGGGACCTCCATGGAACTTGCTGCTCTGAGCTTGGGGCTTCGGGATGCGTGCGCCAGAGGGAAGAGTATACGGTGGAGTAGAGGTATACATGCTGAGTCCTTCCATGGAACCTGCCTGCTGGGCCAATTGGCACCGGAGGAGGTACATACAGAAATTCTATTTCATGTCATATCATATCATGCATTGGATTCCACCCTTGTTTGCTGTGTGTTCAGTGTAGGCTCCAGTAGTATGGGATGTCGGAGGGTTTGCTTTCACTTGATTGTGTTCCTTAGTTGTATGGGCAGCCATTGGGACTTTAGGTAGACTATATTTACACCTGTTTTTACTTAGAGCTTGTGTTGGCACCCGATTCTTGAAAGATTGGTGATGGCTAGCCTGTTGAGGCTTTGGTTGTGGAATTTTTGATTATTGAGAGGGCTTTGGAGTCCTATCTTTTTGAGGCATTTTTGTGTGGCTTTTTGAGCAGAGTGTGAGGCTCTGGTTCTATTCTTGTGGGAAGCTGAGTGGTATCTCTCGGTTATTGTGGCCTAGTTATTTCATCCCAGGGTTGTACTTGTGAGGTGATTCCCTGGTTATGCTATCATATGATTGGATTGGTGTTATGATTTCCTTATACTGGTTGATTCCATTTTTAGTATGTTAGACTGCTCTCCGTCATTTCCTTCCACTTGAGGTTACCGGTATACCGCTATTTTCTCAACTCTCTCTCTACTTACTTATATTGTTGTGCAAGGACTCCTGGTGCGTTCTCCTTTCCTTCACCTGTGATTCTGTGTAATTTTATGTCTGTTCTAGCATGTGTTACTTGAAGCTCTTGGTTATGGACGATCTGTGCTAGCTCCTTGTGCCTTGCTTATTGCCTCAGTGATTCCGTTCTTGCTATCTGTTACTTACTGCTTTTATATCTTATATGCGCTCAGTCGGCCTATGATACCTACTGAGTACCCGTGATTTTTGTGCTCATACTACACTTCTACACTTTTTTGTGCAGATATTAGCTGAGCTTTCACTGTTGATCACATTGGAGACTCGTGCAGCTTTTGGATCTTTGAGACTAGGGTGAGTGCCTGACGGTGGGGGATTGTCTACATCTTATCTGTTGTACTGTTTCTCCTTCTACTTTCGGAGGTAATTTATGTTGTATTTTGTTACTACTAGCATTTGTATCCTATTAGAAGCTTCTGTACTATTGATACCAAGTCTTGGGGTTGGTGTAGTTTCCTTTATGTATTTATATTTGAGTTTTGCTTTCGCTTATTTCTGCTTGCTGCTGCGTTTTCGTTAGGTAGTTGCCCATTACTAACCGTTCTGGGATACGGGAATTGGTTCGCCTACTGGGGATTGTAGGTGCCATCATGACTTGAGAAATTGGGTCATGACAGCTTGGTATCAGAGCTCTAGGTTCACCGGTGTCATGGTACAGAAGAAAGTGTCTAAGTAGAGTCTCGTGGATCGGTACGATGATGTCCGTATCCTATCTGCGGGAGGCTACAGGGCATTGTTAGGAAATATTTCATCTTCTTGGCTCCTCATCGTGCGTTCCTGGCTCTATTAACTTTTAAAATTCGGTTGTTCATTCATTCTCGAATTCCTCAGACGAATGCGATAGTGGTTGGTGCCGAGGCTTTTGTGCCTATTGCTTCAGTGCTTCCACTAGCTCCAGGACTCTAGAGTGAGGGTTCACTACACTAGATAGGGGGTGTGGGGTCAGCCCAACCTCCGACTGGATTTATAGCGACCTCAGCGCTTCAGGACATCGTGGCTAGGACTCTGAGTCCTACGGTGAGTATTTCAGTACCAGGTTATGTGAGTGGTGCTTCAGTTATAGTTGAGCTTCTAGTTCTTCAACAGGGTTGTCTATCGGTATTGGAGTACGAGGCAAGATTTTTCCATCGGATTTCATCTGGTATAGGCGGTTTTTGGTGTGGTGAGCATGGGAACTTTGCTAGGAATTGCCCCATAATTGTGTATCCTAGACAGCCTGGTTGTTATCATTGTGGAGAGATTGGTTACCTTTATAGATATTATCCTCGGGGAGGGCCAGTTAGGCCTTTAGTTTCGACTACTCAGTCCAGAGTTATATCCCATCAGCTTGATACTCCTCTTGGTGGGCCAGAGGTAGAGGTTCCTGATATCGTTTCTCCAGGTTAGGCTTTTGCTACCTTCGACTTGTGATAGTCCTGCTAGCGTTGCGATTCTATCCCTTCTGTCATTTATTTTCTTATATACCTAGCTGCTATTTGTTTAAGTTGTTTGGCTACCCAAATTGTAGTACCGATATGTTATTTTATTGGTAGTTTATTCTTTAGTAGTGGATGGGGGTAAGTTAGCCTTGAGAGGTGTTTTTCCGGAGTTGTAGCTCATGGGTAGTTCTTGTTATTCTATTTCTAGTTGGGTTACCCCTGTTTCATTGTGATTCTGGACTTTTGGTTGGGTTTCCCTTGTTGAGCGGTCCTAGATGGTTGTTGTCTAGGCTGTTATCTAGCGTGGCTAGAGATTCATGTGATGGTTCGGTGTATTACCGGTAGTTGGGCCGGAGTTAAGATTTTGCCTCAGTTGGGAGATATTGGTTATGCTAGTGTGCATAGATTGGTTTGGTCTCCCGAGTGTCTAGAGTCGACCCTCTTTGTTGATTAGTTTAGGAGGTTGGTAGGTATGTGGGTTGTTACCATATTCTCCTCCACTTCCTGGTCCGTTGGGTGTTTTGTTGTATCCCTAGCTCCAGTTGGAATGAATCTTGATCGTAGTTCTTTCGATGAGCTCTGGATGTTGTCATCGTGATTGGGTCTTGACTTTAAGCACTTCCGACTAAGTGTTGATCGTAACCTCGTGGTTAGGTTGTATTTGTAAGCATTTCGGGTGAGTTGGGCATCCGACCCATTCTTCTCCTGCCTTATTGAATTTGACGTGTAGCTATGAGTAGTAAGGTAATGGCTTCAGGTTCTTATTCGAGAAAGGATTTGTAAGGTTTAGTATGTGCTAAGGAAGCATTTTTGTTTAGTTGAAAAAGAAGGGAGATGACTCTTTGTTTGTGTTTAAGTGTCCTTGTAGTTGCCTGAGGTGGCGATGAAGGTTTGCTTTGGGATTGTGTGTTGGTGATTCGATCCAGCCGTCTACACATTGCCGTAGGTTTTCCATTGATTGGTTTTTGTTTCAGTAGCAGCTGTGGTGTTGTCAACTTGTATTTTCAAGCCTAGTTGGCTTTGGTTCTTAAGGGTTCATTGGACGCATAAAGGTTCGACCAAGGCTTTGGTTGTCAGTTTTAAAAGTTGGTGTTCAGAATCATAACTTGGCAGGTTACATCGGATGGTTTGTGGCAATTTCTATTTGGTTGCAGCATCCTAGTGCCGGGAGGCAGTGGGTGCGGGCAACTTAGCCTCTTTTACTTCAGTTGTGGATGCGGCTATTGGCCTTAGACACCTAGTCCTTGGCTAACCTCTGCAAGAGGCGAGATATTCTAGATTTCAGCAGTGTTCTAGTTAGTACGAGGTTCTTCTACCATGGTTGGACTGACTCAGCGGCGTAAGTTTGAGCTTCAGCAGTGGTGTATGCTTTATGTGGTCAGCTTGTGTCGGTTAAGACTAGAGAGGCTATTTTGAGCTCTGATGATACGTACAGACTGATAATAGCCATTCGTTTACCTTGGATTTGAAAGCTTGTTTAATTGATTCCTCCGGAGTTATTGTTTATGTGGGGTTCTTGTGTTGGTTAGACTCGGCCAGTATGGACGAGAAGTTCATTATGATATATGCTTCAAAGTGGTTGGTTGTTTGCAGAACCAGTAGAGCGGTTGATTCGAGCCAAAGGAATGAGTTGAAAGTATATGCAAAAATTTCTATGGCTAGATGGTAACTTTGAACCCCAGGCACCTTTTTCCTTTGCCTTCGGGGTGTTTGGACTTGATATTTGTGGCATGGTGGACTTATTCCTGAGGTGAGATTCATAAGGCAATTTCACATTCAAATGGTTTTCGAGTGTTCGGAGTAGCAGTAGTGTTTTCTAGAGTTGGGAGCTTGGCTCATGGTTACAGACTTCGTGGTAGGCTTACAACACTTCTTGCAGGATCATGGTTTTGGTTTGGGTCTTTTGGGCAGATTGCCCTGGTTCATTCACTTTCATCTGATTCAGACCTGGCACGGTTCAGTTAGCGAATTTGATGTTAGAAAAAATGTTTGTTCGTTGGTTGGTTGGTCAGTCAAGGCAGGTAATTTTAGTTTCAATGATATGCTACGGGTTGTTATCTTTGATGGCAAAGGCTAGTAGCCTATATCTTGTCTTAAAAACCATTTGAATAAAATGGGTGACTTCATTCGTGGTAAAGTATAAGCAGGAACAATGGATCTCCGGTGTGTCAGTTGATGCTTCGAGAGTGGTTTGAGTGTTCAGCTTGTATGCAACTTCCTTTTTGTTGTGCTAAAGGATTCACTAAGAAGGGCTTTTGCAGAACAACGGGTTCATGAGTTAGAGTTTTGGGTTAATGGATTTTCTGGTAAACTTGGTATGGTTTTGAGGATTTGAGTTTTGTGTGTTGATAGCCTTTGCTCTGGTTTCGGTGTTGTGTAGGTGCTTTTTGGTTAAATTCTCGAGGTTAAGTTTGGGTTGGCAGATTTTGGAGGTTGAAATCTAGCTTGGCTAAAGAAATTAAGGCTTGGTTGCTTTCTTTGGTTCTGTTATATTGGGTGTCGTCCGGTCGCGGAGGTTACCCGGGTTGTCTGAGAGAGTAGTGCGGGCGTTGTATTCACTATTCTTAAATCTCTGGTATTTTCTTCCTTCCTGACTTTCGAGGATGAAAGTCTTTTTAGTAGTGGATGATGTAATGACCCTTCCGGTCATTTACACGTTTTCGCCTTTCTTGTACCATTAGAGCTTACTTGTAGTGGCCCAAGTCATTTATGGCTTGTCGGGACCGGTAGTTCGGTGCCCGGGCCGTTTGTTTGGTATTTATGGTCGTTCCTTGTTTTAGAGCCTCAACTTTGGAAATCGTTGACTTCCGTCAACATTCTTGGTAGTATCAAAGAATTAAACCAAGGTTCTAGGTCAAAACAATTCCTTACTCGAAAATTCGAGTTAAAGAAATGCCTCGTGTAACACCTCGCCCATTTGGAAGGTTTATAGTAACCCGTGCCTTTGGGGTAAGACTAATAGTGTCTAATATACTAAGAAGGATGTGTTATGAGGTATTGTAATGGAAATATGGTCGTATGATAAGTTTTGAAGTCAAGCAAGTTGCGAAACAAAAGTCGGAAAAAGTTATTGTAAATTCCTTTAAGGAATTCTCTTCAAATTTGGGTTAAATGTATTGGGGTGTTTCTCCCTTTCAATAAAGAGTTAGTGGGCCCCCAATATACCAAATAGAAGGTCTACGAGTCTAGTTTCCAACGCACTAAAGTGTTTATCCATACAACTTCAGAATAGAGAGATATTCACATTTTTGTAAGACTACGCAAGTAGACATGTCAAGGTGGGGCCTACATCCTAAGTCGGTTCAGATTATAAAAGCTGATTTCTCCTTCGTTTTAACTCATTTGTTTGACCCAAAATTCTTAGAAAATCAGAGGGAGATTTCATAAATAATCCATGGACTTTGATCCTTTCAATTTGGAAGTTTAATGGAAGTTGCTCTACGTCGCGAGCTCGTCATTTTGGTGTAGTTTGTCCTGTCGATTTCATGGCGTATCTTCGTGGATGTTGATGCAGCGAGCTATCAGGTGTTTTCTGAGTATTTTGCAGTATCTATGGAGTTATATTGGTGAGGTATGGATCCCGTATACTTATCTATTTGTTGGATCAAGATTTTAAGCTTCTAGTTATGAAAATTTGTTGTTGCCGATATCTTGTAGTAGTTTCTTGTTGATTTTGGATCTGTTTGTTGTTATTGCAAGGATGCAGGTTGTTAATCTTGGGATATTGAATATTTTTGTCAAGGAAATCTCTCCCCTACGACCCTCCTTCATTATTATATGTTCTAGTATTGTTTTATGGATTTCTGAGCCACGAAGTGGTATTTTGGATTTGTGGCTTTGGACAGCCCCTTTATCTTGTTATGTTTGGTTATTGTTATGGTGTTCTGGTTGTGGTAAGGTGCTGGAGGGATTGGGAAATTGTGCGATTCTTTTTGGGATCACATACGATAGTGATTGGATTGGACAAACGTGATGTACGCCTTGAAATAGTGCCTCGTGAGCTCGTCGCTCCTTGGAGATGTGGTTAACGTATTGTTGTTGGATTTAGCTGCCATTTGTTATTGTTATTGGCCTCAGTTTTACGCTTTGGAGTTGGCTGGTCGCGAGTGTGACATTAACACCTTATCAATTGGCTATGGCTCGTTCTTGCAGCCTTGTCGATTCTAGCAATTGTTCCATTACCTTGGTTGGTCAGGCCTCATAGAGACGCCTTTGGGGCTTCAGTTGAAAGTATTTGTTTTATGTGATTCAATGCTTCCTGGAGCTATTCGAGTCTGGACGATGTTGTTCCTGCAGCTAGTCATCGAATGACATATAGGTTATGGTTTTCCCCTATCTAGACTCTGCGTATATAGGCTATAACTGCATTAATTAGCATCCTTGGATGGGTTGTTTTAGGTTGGAACCCCAGACCTTGTCCGCCTTTCATCCGTCTATTTCATACGTTGTTTGTAGTATTCGCGTAGTAATGTATATTACCTTTGTGGTCCTGTGTGGCCTTGTATTGACTGTGGAACATAGATGGTGGGCTATTTGGGAATTTCCGCGAGTCCTGGACATAGAGATTATCATTTTAGGCTGGTTATGTCTGTTGAGTAGCTATTGGGCCTTTGCGGGGCTGATAGGAATTGTTGTGAGCCGTTGGGCTACTTTTATATTTGTGTGTGAGAATATCATCCATGAAAAAGGTTTTCCCTTGCATGTTTTACTACAGTTTTGGCTGTGAGCCACTACTGACAGTTTTCCTAAATTTGCATGGCCCTGGGAGCCCGTTTTTGGTACTGTTATTGATAGAAAAGGGGATTTTTGGATATTTTCGTACTGATTTAATTATTGGTACTAGTCTCTGCGGGGCAGAGCACCAGACTTAATTTTATTACTGATACTAGTCTCTGCGGGGCGGAGCACTAGACTTGATTTACTACAGTTTTTGACCCGGTTATGCCCGGGAACCCTTGGAGGGGTTTTTGAGGCATTTTCTACTACTTTAGTCCTGGATAGGGTCTGGGGATGCATACTTGAGACTGGGTCTCTATCTTGATCCCGGACTTGCTTCCTGATGACATGTCTTGATACTGAGTTTTAGTATGGGGTCGGGGACCTCCATGGACCTTGCCACTCCGGGCCTGGGGCTTCAGGCTGCGTGCGCCGGAGGGAAGGGTATACGGTGGAGTAGAGGTATACAGGCTGAGTCCTTCCATGGAACCTGCCTGCTGGGCCCGATTGGCACCGGAGGAGGTACATACAGAGGTTCTATTTCATATCATGCATTGGATTCCACCCTTATTTGCTGTGTGTTCAGTGTACGCTCCGGTAGTATGGGATGCCGGAGGGTTTGCTTTCACATGATTGTATTCCTCGGTTGTATGGGCGGCCGTTGGGACTTTAGGTAGACTATATTTACTCATGTTTTTACTTAGAGCTTGTCTTGGCACCCGGTTCTTGAAAGATTGGTGATGGCTAGCCTGTTGAGGCTTTGGTTGTGGAATTTTTGATTATTGAGAGGGCTTTGGAGTCCTATATTATTGAGGCACTTTTGTGTGGCCTTCTGAGCAGAGTGTGAGACTCTGGTTCTATTCTTGTGGGAAGTTGAGTGGTATCTCTCGGTTATTGTGGCCTAGTTATTTCATCCTAGGGTTGTACTTGTGAGGTGATTCCCTGGTTATGCTATCATATGATTGGATTGGTGTTATGATTTCCTTATACTGGTTGATTTAATTTTGAGTATGTTAGACTGCTCTCCATCTTTTCCTTCCACTTGAGGTTACCGGTATACCGCTATTTTCTCAATTCTCTCTCTACTTACTTATATTGTTGTGCAAGGACTCCAGGTGCGTTCTCCTTTCCTTCACTTGTGATTCTATGTAATTGTATGTATGTGCTAGCATGTGTTACTTGAAGCTCTTGGTTATGGATGATCTCAGCTAGCTCCTTGTGCCTTGCTTATTGCCTCAGTGAGTGCTTTCTTGCTATCTGTTACTTACTGCTTTTATATCTTATATACGCTCAGTCGGCCTATGATACCTACTGAGTACCTGTGGTTTTGGTGCTCATACTACACTTCTGCACTTTTTTGTGCAGATATTAGCTGAGCTTTCGCTGTTGATCACGTTCGAGACTCGTGCAGCTTTTGGATCTTTGAGACTAGGGTGAGCGCCTGACGGTCGGGGCTTGTCTATATCTCATCTGTTGTACTGTTGCTCCTTGTACTTTCGAAGGTAATTTATGTTGTATTTTGTTACTACTAGCACTTGTATCCTATTAGAAGCTTCTGTACTATTGATACCAAGTCTTGGGGTTGGTGTAGTTTCCTTTATGTATTTATATTCGAGTTTTGCTTTCGCTTATTTCTGCTTGCTGGTGCGTTTTCGTTAGGTAGTAGCCCATTACTAATCATTCTGGGCTACAGGAATTGGTTCGCCTACTGGGGATTGTAGGTGCCATCATGACTTGAGAAATCGGGTCGTGACAGTCTGAAGTACAATCCTCAAGTTCTGCTCATGCTCGTCTCTAGTACGAGAGTATACCAGAATGTCATCAATGAAGACTATCACGAACAGATCCAGGTATGGGCTAAGCACCCTATGCATCAAGTCCATGAAGGCTGCGGGGGCATTAGTCAACCTAAAAGACATAACCAGGAACTCATAGTGGTCGTAACGTGTCCTAAATGTTTTTTTAGGGATGTTCTCCACCCTAATACTCCACTGATGGTAGCCAGACCTTAAATCAATCTTAGAAAATACAGCGGAACCCTGAAGCTCGTAAAATAAGTCATCAATATTGGGCATTGGATACCTATTCTTCACAGTCACCTTATTCAGCTATTGATAATAAATACACATCCACATCGACCCATCTTTCTTCTTCACGAAGAAAACAGGAGCACCCCAAGGAGACACACTCGGTCTAATAAACCCTCTTAGCTAACAAATCCTAGAGCTTCTCCTTAAGCTCTCTGAACTCAGCAGGAGCCATACGATAGGGAGGAATAGAAATGGGCCTGGTGCCTGGCTCTAACTCAATTGCGAAATCAATATCCCTCTTAGGTGGAAAGCCTGGCAGGTCATAAGGAAACACATCTAGGAAGTCTCTAACCATAGGAACAGACTCAGGAGACGTAGGGTCAGCACTAACATCTTGGACATATGCTAGATAAGCTAAACACTCACGGGAAATCAACTTCCTAGCTCGAAGGCAAGAGATGATCCCAGACGGTGCATGGCTAACAGGACCTTGCCACATGACCGGGGACACACCGGCATGGCTATGGTAAAGGTCTTGGCATAACAATCCAAAACCGCTTGGTGAGGGGATAACCAGTCCATGCCCAGTATCACATCAAAGTCTAACATATCAAGAATCATCATGTCAGCCTAAGTATCCAAATCACCAACAGATATCACACAGGATCTCACAATCTGATCCACTACTAAAGAATATCCTATTGGGGTAAAAATAGAAATAGGCATAGACAATGGCTCACTAGCTAATCCCAAACAAGGCAGAAAGTAGGAAGATATATATGAAAAAGTAGATACAGGATCAAACAAAGCATAAGCTGGATGATGACATATAAAAATCATAACTGTGATACAGCATCCGAGGCCTTTGCCTCCGGTCTCCCAGGGACCTCATGGAACTGATGACAACCTCCAGTTGCCCGATCGCCCTCCCTACCACCTGCTCTGCCATGTGGGGCACCACCCCTAGCCTTACCACCACCCTTCTAGTCGGAGGCTGAACTGCTAGTAATGACTTTGCCGGCTGAACTGTTCCCTCCTGAGGGCAATCTCTAGCAAAGTGACCAACCAAACCATAAGTGTAACAATCCCCTGATGACCTACTCGGTCAAGATGAACCCAAAAAACTCAAATAGCCACCACGACCTGATTCCCCAGAAGTTGTACCTCTCGAAGACTGACCGTTGTAGCCCTGATAGTTGCCCTGACCCTGGTCGAACTGGGTACTACCAGAAGTCTGAAGTAAAGCCTGAACCGATCAATTGGGATAACCCTGGTTCTATTATGGTTTATAACCTCAGCCCCACTATCCTGAAACTCTACCCCCATGCCTGGAACCACTTTAGCCACCCTGATGTCGAGGCCTCTTATCTTTGGCCCGGCGTCATGATGACGCGAATCCTCAATTGTGCGTGCATAGTATGCAATGTCCTGGAATGACCAACCGCTAAAAACCAGTATCTCTGCAGGCTATCTGAACTCTCCCCATAGTGCCCAAACAAATCTACAGACTCTGTCAGCCTTAGTAGGCATAATCATGGCTCCAAACAGAGCAAGTTGATGGAACCGGGTCTCATACTCAGAGACGGTCATGGTATCCTGAGAAAGTCTAGTGAAGTCCTCCCTGCGATGCTCTCAGTCACTCTATGGTAAGAACTTGGGCATAAAGGCCTTATAAAACTCAGACCAGGTCAAGATAGGTTATGTAGAAGACCTGCAAGCAACCTGTTCCCTCTACCATAACTTCGATGGACCCTCCAGCTGAAATGAAGTGTAGCCAACCCCGTGAGTCTCCAATAATCCCAAATGGGGCAACATCTCCTTGAAGGTAGTGATAAAGTCATGTGGGTCCTAACCTAATGTACCAGTAAATCTCGGCAATGCCAATCTCAGAAACCTACCAAAGGCCTTCTGCTCCGTCTCTGTCATAGTAGGGCGAGGAGCAAGAGGTTGGGCAACATATGGAACTGGAACAAACTCAGCACGGGGAGCTTATCAAGCTGCGCTCCTGAACTCTAAACACCCAAGGCTGACCCCTGAGCGGATGTTTGGCCTATCTTAGAAGGACGCTCCCCAATCATACCCAATAGCTAAAGTAACAAACCCCAAATATCTAAACACTGAGCTAGGACTGAAGCTGGCACAGAAACTGATGCTGGAACTGGTATTGGAGCTGGTGGTACCTGGGCTATCCCCAGGTCCACATGTTGCTGCTCTAGAGCTAACTCTGGCTCTACCTCAACTCTAGCAGCTCTAGTAGGTGTCGCTGCTCTGGGGTGCCCTCGACCCCTACCTCTACCATGGAGACGACCCCGGCCCCCAGCTGGAGTCATAGGTGCAGGGGCAGTAGGCTCTCCACCGCCTGAAGTTGTAGCTCTCATACGAACCATCTGCGGAAGAGTGAACTAGAACAAGTGAGATTTCTAGAAACTTTCAAGGATACTACGCACGAGAGAGAGACAAGAAAATTCTAGTTTCCTAAGATGTCACTATAGCCTCCCAAAGATTAAGCCCAGACATCTCCGCCCTGATCCGCAGGACTCTACTAGACATTGGATCCTATACCAATGACACCGGTGAACCTAGAGCTCTGATACCAAGTTGTCACGACCTAATTTCTCAGTCATGATGGCACCGACAACCTCCCAGTAGGCGAACTAATCCCCGTAGCCCAGAATAGTTAGTAATGGGCTACCTTCTATAATGTTAAATGGAAGATCAGGTAGAATAGCGGAAGCAAGGGAATAAGATAAAGAAATTAGATAACAAGGATAACATATATAAAAAGCGGAAACTAAACCAAACCAAAACCTGGTATCATAGCGTATAGAAGCCCAAACAACATAAGGACTATAAGGCTCCAAAAGAAAAATACATAGACACAAGATGTCTCTGAGTAGTGACAGAGTAAAAAATATACCAAAAAATAACTAAGTCACGCTCTGAACGCCAAGATCTCACCCTCAGCCTGGATAGTCCAAAAATAGAACCCCACACAAGTCTCCGGTGCTCTATCGATGATGGCCTACACTAGCATCTGCACCAGAAGATGCAGAGGGTAAGGTGAGCACCAAATGCCAATCATAAGGTACCCAGTAGGTATCATAGGTCGACTGGGTACATATAAAGTAAGAGAGCAATAGCATATAGGGTAGAAACAAACGGTCACAAAAATCAATGAAAACATACACAGGAACTATCCCAGAGGGAAGACAATAGAAGGAAACATACAAGGCTAAGGTGAGCACCAAATGCCAATCATAAGGTACCCAGTAGGTATCATAGGTCGACTGGGTACATATAAAGTAAGAGAGCAATAGCATATAGGGTAGAAACAAACGGTCACAAAAATCAATGAAAACATACACAGGAACTATCCCAGAGGGAAGACAATAGAAGGAAACATACAAGGCTAGCAAATAGAATATATACACACAATAGGCATAGGTAAAAGTAAGGACATCACACCTGGGATTCTCGCAAAACAGTATATATGTAAATAAGTTCTAACAATGGGCGGTATACCGGTAACCTCAAGTATAAGGAAATGGGAGAGAAGAATAAAGGTAGACATGCTCGACATACATGAGTTAATACCCAATCTATTCATACAAAATCAATCAAGGAACTCACAACCTTACAGTAATCATACTCATACTCGATCGTAACAGGGAACGATATCGAAATAAAGTAACAAGAGTCTACCTACAGTCCTTCGGCCTCCCATATAATATAGGAACGCAATCAAGTGAAATCAAATCCTCCATCAACCCATACTACCAGAGCGTACAGTCAACACACAACAAGCAAGGGTGGTATCTCAAACAATGAATGATATGATGCATGAAAACCTCAGGGTGAAATAGAACCTCTGTATGTACCTCCTCCGGTGCCGATCGAGCCCAATAGGAACGTTCCATGGAAGGACATAGCCCGTATACCTCTACTCCACCATATACCCTTCACCCTGAAACATGCAGCCCAAATCATCAGGACCAGAGCAGAAAGGTCCATAGAGGTCCCGGACCCCATACTAAAACTCAGAATCAAAACGTGTCCTCCGAAATTGAGTCCGGGTTCAAGCCAGTTGCTAAGTCTAAAATATACATGCCTAGACCTTGTCTAGGACTAAAACAGTGAAAAAGTTATCTCAAAAATCATTCCAAGGGTGCTTGGGCACAACCGGGTCTAAAACAGTAGTAAAAACATCTCAGATGCTTGACCTGGCCGAGCCTGATATCATTTCAAATCAGTAAGGAAACTCAACTAGCACTCTGACCCGGTCGAGTCTAGCAATAGTAGTAAATCATGATAAAACCATATCTTTAACCTTCTTTTACCCCAAGAAGATCAACGTATCAACTTAAATCATTTACAAATCTAATTTCATTGAAAACGGGACCTCGAGGCCATGCAATGTTTAGAAAATCAATTTTCGTAGGCCTGAAGCCAAAAACCGTAATAAAATGTGGAAAAACCTATTTATATGCATGGAAATGGTATGATCAACCCAAATAGCTGCCCGGCAGCTCATAATCAACCTAACGGCCCTACACAGGCTCCGAAGCTACTCAGTAAGCATAACCAGCATAGAAGGATATTTATATGTCAGGGACTTGCGGACATTCCCAATAATCCGACTTTCTATGTTCCGGAGACAACAAAACCTCACGGGGTCACAAGGGTAATAAATAAATTAACTAATAGAAATACTACACACAACGGAGGAAAAAAATAGGATGAATCATGGAAGAGCGGTCAAAGTCTGTGGTACCAACCTAATAACCCAACCCAAGGATGCCAACTAGTACAATTTTACCCGATATATGAAAAGTCTAGGGAGTTAAGCAGTAACCTACTTGTCGTCCAACGACAAGTTGCGGGAATGACGATATACGAGGCCGACCTACTCTGAGAAGCTCCAAACGAGAATCAAACTATCAAATTCATGAAAAAAATATTAAGATAAGTCTAACGATACCCATATTGCAACAATTAAAGACGGGTCGATATCCGGGTCAATAGCGAGCCCGCAGGGCTCATAACCTAAAACAAAAAATGAAAAGAACCATGATGACCCTAATAATGCCAAGAAGGCATGCTCCAAATTTGAGCACAATTGGACAAGGGAAAGGAACCAAAACAGCCCGCCCAAGTTGGGGATTAAAGAATGGAAATTTCCAAAATAAAAATGGAAATAGGGTAAGAATTACTTACCAAAACGACGAAAAATCAGCCCAAGACGGATAGAACTTCAAACCCACAAAAATGCACAAGCTTAGGGTGTAGAATCTATCACAAAATCCAAGCTTTGGATGAGCATCAATGGAAGAATTAAGAGAAAAACCAAAGAAGGCAAGTTCGGTAAGATGACTTACCAAGAGGCGAAGAACTATAGATAATCGACGAAAAAATAATTCTCCATGGTTTAGAACTGAATTGAAGTAAAATGGTAGAGATAATTTTTAGTATTAGAGTGAGAAAAGTGAGGAGACGGGCCGGAAAAAATGAAATGAACAATAAATAGCTGCTGTCCGCAGCTAATTTTCTGCACTTTTTAGAAAACTTGATGGGGCATTCCAGGCACAATTGGAAATCGATATTCAAAAACCAATAGTGCTAATAGAGTGGAAACGATATTTCAGACTCAACGAAATTGACAAAACCTCCATACGAGTTCATTTCGGAGAAATGTTGACCCAAGTCAATACTAACAAAAAGGAACTCAAAGGATTGAAATGAGTCCGACTCACCCAAAACTCAAACCAACCATCTTCCTAGACCAAACTCAACATTCCAGAGCTGATGGAATCATCGAATTTTGAATCTGACACTCCGATCATCAAAAGTCACAAAAAGTTACACTTTCAACTATAAATGGCCTGAAAACTGAGAAAACCACACAAAACCCACACCAGAAGTTCTGAGGCCTCAACTAAAGGTCCAACTAGACCAAACTCATCGCTCCAGAGCTAACGGAACTGTCAAAATTCAATTTCGAGCATGTTAGCTAAGAATCTTGACCAAAGTCAATGATATTCTAAGTTTAAGCTCTAAAACAGGCAAACGGCCAAAACGACCAAACGAACGACCAGGGCACCGAACTACCAGTCCCAGCAAGCCATAAATGAATTGGGGCCGCTACAGAAAGGATCTATCAGTACAATGAATGCGTAAATGCAAAGATGACCGAAAGGGTCATCACAGCCAAAATCTTGATTTCATATCGAATTTACTATAAAGATTAACTTTATAGGTTCTTTTAAGAAGATCTCTTTTATTGGGTATCAGGTATCTAATCCATTTTAAAACCTTATTAAGGAGATTATAATTTATGACCAGTCTTGGGACTCCTCTTTCCTTTTTTGCGCTATTGTTGACATAAAATGTTGAGCAACTCCATGGTAACTTGGAAGGTCTAATAATTTTTTTATCAAGTAAATCATTGATTTCCTTTTTATAATATTCCATTAACTCATGGGTCATTTGGATAGGTCTTTCCTTGGTGGCGATTACTCTTTCGTCAAATCCCTCAATATATGGTAATTCAACAATATATCATTTCCTTCCTCAAAAGGCATTAGGAAAGTCCAAATAAACTTCTTGTTCGATTACATCTTGGAGGATTTTAACTTTGGCTTCTAATTCTGGGTTTTTTAAAGATGATTCAATTCTCTTAATTTTTATTTCATCCTTAAATATTTTATTTATTGTGAAAGTAAATTTATTCTAAAGATAGTTTTATCCTTTACAAAGTCACTTTCTTCTTTTGACATACTATATAGATAAGCGAAAATAATTTCTTTTCCTAACATTGTGGTGTGTATGCCATCTAACGCAGAGACGTATGGTTTTATTTGAGTTATAAAAGGGATACCTAGTGTTATTTCTTGATTTATATCCTTGGTTATTACAAAGTCATTAATAAAACAAATTCCATTATTGCATATGTGTGCTTTCTGGAGTTTATAATTTATCTCGAGTCTTTTTCCTGTTGCAGAGAATAATCGGGTAGTACTTTTTTTGAGGTATTTAGTAGGAATTATTCCTTCAATTATGCAATTTTGATCTGCGCCTGTATCTAATAATGCAATTTTATGAATAGTATACTTTTTATTTATGACTAATATAATAGGTATGTGGTAACTTTGGGCTTTAACTATTGCAATTATTTTAATTCCTGATTATGTTTCTAGAGTTCCTTCTAGAGACTCTATTTCTTCTTCCTCATCTTTTCTTAATTTTGAGGTTTCTCCAGGCTCGTATGACGCTGGTTCTTGTTTAGGCTTCAAATCTTTTATAATTTCATCGGTAAGTGATTATGTTTCTAGTTTGTCAAGTCTTTGCTTAACCTCCTTGACTTCCCTTTTTATGTAAAATAATTTAGTCTGAATATCTTGTAGTATTGTGTCAGACCTTAGTTCTTTAAATTTATTTAATACATTTTTCATATTAAAGGGTTCAATAGTTTATTTTTCCAGTTGTTGATTAAGAACTATATTTTTTAATTCTATTAAATATTTTCTTTTAAGATCATGATCATCAGTATGGTCAATCATCTCAAAGAAAATCTCCTTGTTACTATTAGTAATGACATTTCTAGAGCGGTTATCACTAGTGCAAATTGCGTCACTGCATCCACAGTGATTACTCGACTCACTGTTGTCAGAACTATATGCAATATTAAGCCGATCTTCGTCACTAAGGCTCTCCCTAGAGGAAGAACTATTTTCATTTTTCTCAAGAATAGAATAGAATTTATTCTTGACTTATTGTTCAAGTTCTAACATATTTATTTTATCTTTTCTTTCATTAGGTACTCGGCAATCTCTGGCTCGGTGACCAAACTTTTCACAGTTCCAGCATTTATCAGTATTATTTTTATAAAATTTAGTGCCACCTTTAGTGGATTTATGTTTTTTAAATCTTCTTTTGTAATAACGGGCTTTTTCAGATTTATTCTTATAATATTTATGTCTTCTTTTGTTTTTTTTTGGATGCTTCTTTTGAAGAGGCGGATAATTTAATATACCCATAGTCCTGACAAAAACTCCCTAGCTCACTTCGTGATATTTTACTGTCCCTTGTTAGTTGTTTTTTTAATTTCATGTCTGTACATAATTCAAGTCCAGTGACATTTATAAAACATATAAGGTCACCATATGTTAATTGACTATAAGAAATTTTTCCCTCAAACCTATCTTTTAATTTTATCCTAATCCTTTCAGCAAACAATGCTGGCAAACCACTTATAAATTTTTCTTTCCAATAATCATGATTACAGTCTTCTCTAACCATAACTTTGTTAAGGAAGACATCTTTATACCATCTAAAATAGTCTAATTTTGGACAAGATAGGTTTTATAATAACTCTAGACTTCTATCTTGGAAAAGTTTGGGTTCTCCTATAAATATTTGGCTATGCTATAAATTAAAGTAGCGGTGGCGTCTTCTGATATTTGATTTTCAGAAGTTTTCCCTATAGGTTCAGTCTTAATAACTTGAATAATAGTAGTAGCATTTAATACACTCTGTTTATTATCTTCGGTGAGGTAATTATTCTACCAATATTTTAAAGTTCCCGTAAGTCCTGCTACAATTAATGTGGAAGCTTGTTTATTCGTAATGTTTTTCTTTCTATATGCGTGTAATGGCCATTTCTATTTCATGCAGTTTATTGTATATTTGATATTCCGCGAGTCCATCAATATTCCATTCAGAAATTTTGCTTCCAGAATGTGAAGTATGAGATAAAAAATTATTTTCTTCATATTGCATATCCGGAAAAGAGGGTTTCTTAGAATAGTTCTTTTTATTAGAGTATCTAGAACTTAACTTGTTGATATCATTATAAGTTTTTTCAGATATGGTTCTTATGACCTTATCATCTTCAAATTTTAATTTGGCTTTTAATCTTCCTTTAATATTTTCTATAAGATAATCTGGGATTTTAAACTTTTCCTGAAATTTTGGGAATTTATCTTTTGAAAATTTTGGTAATTTAAATATTGGGTGAGTTTCTGTGCTGACCCTTTTGGTCATCTTCGTGTTTACACACTTATTGTACTGTTAGAGCTTTCCTGTAGAGATCTCAAGTGATTTATGGCTTGGTAGGACTGGTAGTTAGGTTCCCTGGTCATTCCTTTGGTTGTTTTGGCCGTATGCCTATTTTAGAGTTTAAACTTAGAATATCATTGACTTTAGTCAACATTCTTAGCTAACATGCTCGGAATTAAATTCTGACAGTTCCATTAGCTCTGGAGCATTGAGTTTGGTCTAGTTGGACCTTTACTTGAGGCTTGAGAACTTCAGGTGTGGGTTTTGTGTTGTTTTGTCAGTTTTTAGGCCATTTGGAGTTAAAAGTGTAACTTTGGGTGACTTTCGATGATCCGAGTGTCAGATTCAAAATCTGACGATTCCATCAGCTCTAGAATGTTGAGTTTGGGCTAGGAAGGTGGTTGGTGTGGGTTCCGGGTGTACTGTACTCATTTCGAGCCTTTGAGTTCCTTTTCGTTAGTGTTGAATTGGGTCAACATTTCTCCGAAATGACCTCGTATGTAAGTTTCATCGATTCCATTGAGTTCAGAATGTCGTTTCCACTCTATTAGCATTATTCGATTTTGAATATCGATTTCTGATTGTGCCCGAAATGCCCCATGGAGTTTTCAAGCCATTACAGAAAAATAGGTGCATGAAAGCTTTCAGCGCCAATGGCGACCAGGCAGCGCGATCGCGCTAGCCTGTGGCAGGCCTTCAACACCGATGGCGCTAGCCATTTTCCAGCAGCTATATTTTGGTGAATTTTCATTTTTTCAGCCCTTTCTCCACACCTTTCTCACTCTAAAATTCAAAATTCTCTCCACCATTTTGCTCTAAATCAGCTCTAAGCATTGGGAAGTCAATTGACGTGGATTTTCCGTAGTCCCTCGTCTTTTGGTAAACTTCTTCCTCCTTGGTTTTTCTTAATTCCTCCATTGTTGCCTTTCTAAAGCTTGAAGTTTCCTTGGGGATTCTGCCCCTATAGCTCTTGCATGTTCATGGGTACGAAGAATTGCTCGTCTTGGCTGAAATTCTGTCCTTTTGGTAAGTAATTCTCTCTCAATTTTTGGTTCTAAGTTCCTAAATGCCATCTTTAAACCCCAAGTTGAGCGGGCTATTTTGGCGCCTTCTCTTGGCCAATTATGATCAAATTTGGAGCATGCCTTCTTGGCATAATTGGGGTCATCGTGGTTCTTTTCATTTTTGGTTTTGGGTGTGGCCCCGCGGGCACGCTTTTGACCTGGATATCGACCCGGCTACATTTGTTGCAATATGGGTATCATTAGACTCGTATTAATGTTTTATTCATTAAGTTAATAGTTTGATTCTCATTCGGATCTTCTCGGAGCAGCTCGGCCCCGAATATCTTCGTTCCCGCAGCTTGTCGTCGGACGATAGGTAGGTACAGTCTAAACTCCTATACTTAGCATATATCGGGTAAAATTGTACTAGTTGGCATCCTTGGGTTGGGTTATTAGGTCGGTACCACAGACCTTGGCTTCATTTCCATGATCTGTCCCATTTCTTTCCTTCTTTGTGTGTAGTACTCTTATTACTTGATATTATTACCCTTGTGGTCCTGTTAGGCCTTGTTGACTCTGGAACCTAGATGGTGGGATCATTGCTAATGTCCGCGAGTCCCGGATATAGAATTATCTTTCTAGGCTGGTTATGCCTGCTGAGTAGCTTCGGGAGCCTATGTAGGGCCGATAGGTTGTCATGAGCTGCTGGGCGGCTATTGTGTGTTGATCATATCATTTCCATACAGATAAGGAGATTTTCGTACATTTTACTACGATTTTGTCTTTGGGCCTACTGGGGCTATTTTTCTTAAACTAGCATGGCCCCGGGGGCCCATTTTTGATGAAATTAAATTTGGAAATGATTTGACTTAAGACGTGGATCTTCTTGGGGTAAAAGAAGGTTAAAATATAATTTTATCATGATTTTATATTATTGCTAGACTCGACCGGGTTGGAGTGCTAGCTGAGTTTTCCTACTGATTTGAAATGACTTTAGGCTCGACCGGGTTTAGCATCTGAGATATTTTACTACTATTTTAGACTCGATTATGCCCGGGCGCCCTTGGAGGGGGTTTTTGAGACATCTTTTCACTGCTTTAGTCCTAGACAGGGTCTAGGTATTCATATTTGGGACTTAGCCACTGGCTTGAACCCTCACTTGATTCTAGAGGACACGTTTTGATTGTGAGTTATAGTATAGGGTCTGGGACCTCAATGGACCTTGCTGCTCCAGGCCTGAGGCTTTGGGCTATGTGTGCCGGGGGGAAGGGTATATAGTAGAGTAGAGGTATACGGGTCATGTAATTCCATGAAACCTACCTGTTAGGCCCGATCGGCACCGGAGGAGGTACATACAGAGGTTCTATTTTCACCCTGAGGTTATCATGCATTATTTCATTCATTGATTGAGGTTCCACCTTTGTTTGCTGTTTATTAGTTGTACGCTCTGGTAGTATGGGATGCCAGAGGGTTTTTTTTCAGTTGATTACATTCCTCGGTTGTATGTGCGACCGGGGGACTATAGGTAGACTCTCGTTATTTTATTTTGGAATTGTCCTCTATTACGGTTATAAGTGTGGAGTTGGACTCCGCTAGGCTATTACTTCTGGATTCGAGATTGGTATGTTTTGGCTTGTTATTAATTACTATTTTCTGAGCATGTCTACCTTTATTTTTCTCCCCCATTATTTATACTTGAGGTTACCGGTATACCATCCATTTTTAGAACTTATGATTATATATATACTATTTTTCGAGGATCCCAGGTGCGTCATTATTACTTTCACCTGTGCCTATGTGTATATATCTTACTTTCTAGCCTTGTATGCTGCTTTTTATTGTCTTCCCTCCGGGCTAGTTCTTGTGTACCTTTTTGTTGTTTTCTATGACTGTTTGCTTCTATTCTGTCTGCTATTGCTCTTTTACCTTATATGTGCCCAATCGGCCTATGATACCTACTGGGTAACTTATTCTTCACATTTGGTACTCACCCTACCCTCTGTATCTCCTGGTGCAGATCCTAGTGTGGGCCATCATCGTTAGAGCACCAGAGACTCGTGCAGGGTGCTATTTTTGGATCATCCAGGCTGAGGGTGAGCTCTTAGCATTCAAAGCTTGACTTTAGTTTATCCTTGATGTATCCTGGACTCTTATAGTTTCGAAGACATTATTTATAAATTACTTTTGGACCTTTGTAGTACTGATGTAGTTCGACTCTTATACGCTATAATACCAGGTCTTTTGGGTTGGTTTAGATTCTTTTTTGTTTATATATCTCTTGTACCTATTTTCTTTTCCTTATGCCTTTGCTTCCGCTTATGTATTGAATCTTCCGCTTGAATTGTTAGAAAGTAGCCCATTACTAACCGTTCTAGGCTATGGGGATTGGTCCGCCTACTGGGGGTTGTAGGTGCTATCATGACCAATAAATCATGTTATGATAGCTTGGTATCAGAGCTCTACGTTCACTGGTGTCATCAGTATATGAGCCAATATCTAGAAGAGTCCTGCAGATCGGGGCGGAGATGTCCGTAATCAATCTTCGGGAGGCTATAGTGACATCTTAGGAAGAAATGGACCTTTCTTGTTTCTCTTTCGAGTGTAGTATTCTTGAAAGTTTTGGGAAATCTCACTTATTATGGTTCACTCTTTCGCAGATGGTTCATACGAGAACTTCAACTTTCGGCGTAGGAGAGCCTCCTGCCCCTGTGCCTATGACTCCAGCTAGGGGTCAGGGTGGTTGCAAGGGTATATGTAGGGGTCATGGATGCCCTAGAGCAGCGACACCTGCTAGAGCTACTAGAGTTGAGGTAGAGCTAGCATATGACTATGAGCCAGAGTTCACTCCAGAGCAGCAACATATGGACCTGGGGGAAGCCCAGGTACCACCAGCTCAAGTACTAGTTCTGGCACCAGCTTCTGTACACCCCTCTGTGCCAGCTTCAGCCCCAGCCCAGTCATCGGATATTCGGGGTTTACTTGTTCAGCTACTGGGTATGATTGGGGAGCATCCTTCTGAGACAACCCAAACATCTGCTCATAGGGAAGCCCTGGGTGTTAAGAGTTCAGAAGCGCAACCTGCTACTGTGGCTCCCCGTGCTGAGATTGTTCTAGTCCCAACGGTTGCCCAGCCTCTTTCTCCTCGCCCTACTATGACAAAGATAGAGCAGAAGGCCTTGGGTAGGTTCCTGAGATTGGCATCGCCGAGATTCGCTTGTATGTCAGGTCAGGACCCATATGACATTATCACCACATGTGAGGAGATGCTGTATCATTTGGCTTACTGGAGACTCAGGGGGTTGGTTATACTTTATATCAGCTGGAGGTTCAACGAATTTATGGTGGAGGGCACAGTTTGCTTGCAGGACTTTGACATCACCTCTTTTGACCTGGTCTGAGTTCTATGAGGTCTTTATGGCCAATTTCCTACCTCAGAGTAATCATGAGCATCGCAGGGAGCAGTTTACTCATCTTATGCAGGATTCTATGACTGTCTCGGAGTATGAGACCCATTTATATAAGTTAGCACTATTTCGAGCTATGATTATTCCTACCGAGGCAGCCGGGATTCGCAGGTTTGTATGAGGTTTGAGCCAAAGAGATTAGGCAGCCAACTGAGATATTGGTTTCCAACAGTTGGTCATTTTTGGCTATTGTCACGACCCGATTTCTCGGTCATGATGGAACCTACAACCCCCCAGTAGGCGAACCAATTCCCGTAGCCCAGGACAGTTAGTAATGGGCTACTATCTAACAAATAAGTGGAAGAATAGTTTATTAAGCAAAAGTAAGAGAGTAAGATGAGGGGGATAGATAACAGGAGTATATATATACATATGCGGAAACTAAACCAAACCCCAAGACCCGGTATCATAGTATAGAGCCAAAACTACATACATGGAGTGCAAACGATCCAAAACGATATATACAGATGTCTCTGAATGGTAATAGAGTACATGAAGCAAAATATAAACTAAAGCTAAGCTCCGATTGCCAACATCTCACCCTCAGTCTGAAGTAGTCCCCAACAGATCTCCAAACACGAATCACAGTGATCTAACGATGATGGCCCACGCTAGGATCTGCACCCAAAGATGGAGGGGGGTAGGGTGAGCACAAAATGCGAATCATAAGGTACCCAGTAGGTATCATAGGCCGACTGAGAACATATAAGATAAAAGCGTAGTAACAGACAGAACAGAAGCAAGTAGTCACAGAAATCAATGAAAGGGTACACATGAACTAGCCCAGAGGGAAGTCAACAGAACCACATGTGAGGCCAACAAGCAAAATATATATACCATAGGAACAGGTGAACGTAAGAAACAATGCACCTGGGGTCCTTGCAATAACAGTGTATACACAATAAGTTTACGAAATAGATGGTATACCGGTAACCTCAAGTGTAAGAAGAAGAGAGAAAGAGTAAAAATAGGCATGCTCAGAGACATGAATCAAACTCAACTAATCATATCAATCTCAATCCAGAAACTAACAGTTTAGCAGTAACCAATTTAATTCTTAACCGTAACAGGGAATAATTCTGTAAGTAAATAGCAAGAGTCAACCTACAGTCCCCCGGCCGCCCATACAATCGGGGAACACAAACAAGTGAAAACAAACCCTCCAGCATCCCATACAACCAGAGTGTAAAATCAAAAAACAACAAACAAGGGTGGAGCCTCAAACAATGAATGATATGATGCATGAAGATCTCAAGTGAAATGGTAACTCTGTGTGTACCTCCTCCGGTGCCGATCCGGCCCAGCAGGTAGGTTCCACGGAAGGACATTGCCCGTATACCTCTGCTCTGCCGTATACCCTTCCTCCGGCACACGCAGCCCGAAGCCCCAAGCCCATATGGCAAGGTCCATGGAGGTCCCCGACCCCATACTAAAACTCAGTATCAAAACATGTCATCTGGAAGCAAGTCCGGTTTCAAGATAGTGACCCAGTCTCGAATATGCATGCCCAGACCCTTTCCAGGACTAAAGTAGTAGGAAAATATCTCCAAAAAAACCCCTCCAAGGGTGTCCGGGCATAACCGGGTCTAAACAGTAGAAAGTCATCTTGGGTGCTCGGTCCGACCGAGGCTAAAATTATCTCAAGTAGCAAGAAAACTCAACTAGCACCCCGGCCCTGCCGAGTCTAGCGTTAATCATTAAACTGGTGATTTAAATCATAATTTTTACTTTCTTTTACACAAGAATATTCACAAGTTAAATCAAACCATTTCCAAATTATTTCCATAAAAAATGGGCCCCCGGGGCCATGCAAGGTTTAGAAAATAGTGTTAGTAGGCCTGAGGCCCAAACCGTAGTAAAAAATGGATAAAACCTATTTATATGCATGTAAATGGTATGATAAAACACAATAGCTGTCCAGCAGCTCACAATCAACCTATCGACCCTACATAGGCCCACAGCTACTCAGCAAGCATAACCAGTCTAGAAGTATAATTCTATGCCCGGGACTCGCGGACATTCCCAAAATCTCACCTTCTATGTTCCAGAGTCAACAAGGTCTCACGGGACCACAAGGGTAAATAAAATATATCGGCAAGTACTACAAGCAACGGAGGAACGAAAGTAGGCGGACATGAATAAAGCGGCCGAGGTCTGTGGTACCAACCTAATAAACCAACCCAAGGATTCCCATTAATACAATTTTATCCTATATATGCGGAGTCTAGGAAAAATAAACCGTAACCTACCTGTCGTCCGATAACAAGCTTGAACCTCTCCGAAAAAGCTCCAACACGACATCAAACTCAAACTCGGGCTTGAATAACTTGACATAGATAATTGATTTTTCTTAATATCGCATCAAAATATTTTTCCACACCTAATTTCTTGAACGTATAAAGATACATATAGGCAGTGTTCAAATCTACTCTCCCTATGAAAAGTGAATGAAAATAATGGTAGTATACTTATACCTATATGTGTACAGGTTGCATTTTCTTAAAAATGATCAATTTTTATTACTAAGTGACCATTCTATCAAACACTTTAGGTGCTGCCTTCTAGGTGTCCACTTGACTTCCACGTGGGGGTGTGGGTGTCATTACCACACCTTCTCTTATCAACTTAATGATAGGTGGATCCATGTTACATACGTAATTGGGTATTGCATATGTTCGTGGTAAAATAAATATAATTTTTGAATATACCATAATCATTAAAAAATTATTTCGAATAAAACTTACTATATTATAATAATAAATTTCAACATAACTAAATTTACTATCTCCGTTAAAATATTACAATGTATAAAAACCTTATAAAATAAATACATATACAATTATATCGTAACAAAAATATTTTTCATAGACCTTTAAAATACTTTAAAAAAAGTAATAAAAAAATATAACTTTAAAATAAAATATTTTCAAATATACGCGCGATGCTAATAAAATTCTTAAATTTAGGTTCGCAATTCACCATCGCACGATTTTGATACTCAAGAACTCTCTTGGAACCCTCCCTTATGTTTTCTCACTATTTCGGAACTTAAATGGCGTTTTAAAACGTGAAGTTGAGGCTTTAAATCGATCTTGACCCGACCCGGTTATGCCAGACAGTCCGCGGTAAAACAGTCATAACGTTGTACTCCTAGATCAGTTGGACGTGAGGTTTTGTGCGTTGGAAACTAGACTTGTAGACCTTCGATTTGGTATTTGTGGGACTTCTAAATCTTTATATAATGAGAGAAAAGCTCTGAGACATTTTACCCAAAGTTCAGAAAATTTATTAAAGAAACTTACGATAACTTTTTCCGACTTTCTTGACTTCAAAACTTATCATACGACCAAACAAATGGACCCGGCACCGAAATACCGGTCCCGATAAGCCTTAAATGACTTGGGGCCGTTACAAACAAGCTCTAACGGTACAAGGAAAACGTATCCGTGGAAATGACCGGAAGAGTCATTACATCATCCACTACTAAAAAGGACTTTCGTCCTCGAAAGTCAAGGTCAAGGGGGTACCTGAAGGCTCAAACAGCTGCGGATACTGAGCCCGCATATCTCTCTCGGTCTCCCAGGTAGCCTCCTCGACTGGACGGTGCCTCCACTGAACCTTAACAACTGGGATCTCTCGAGACCTCAATCTCCTGACATCTTTGGCCAAAATAGCTGCCGGCTCCTCAACAAAGGCTAAACCCTCACCCAACTGAACTGAATCCCACTGCAACACATGAGACTCATCTGGGACATACCGACGCAACATCGAAACATGAAATACAGGATGTATAGCTGAAAACATCGGAGGCAAGGCTAACTGATAGGCAACGCTACCAACCCTTTGAAGAATCTCAAACGTCCCAATGTACCTGGGTCTAAGCTTGCCCCGCCTACCAAATCTCATCACGCCCTTCAGGGGTGATACACGGAGAAACACCAAGTCACCGACACTAAACTCCAAGGCACGAAGCCTACGATCATCATAACTCTTCTGCCTGCTCTGATACCAAGTTGTCACGACCCGATTTCTCGGTCATGATGGCACCTACAACCCCCTAGTAGGCTAACCAATTCCCGTAGCCCAAGACAGTTAGTAATGGGCTACTATCTAACAAATAAGCGAAAGAATAGTTTAATAAGCAAAAGTAAGAGAGTAAGATGAGGAGGATAGAAGGAGTATATATATACATATGCAGAAACTAAACCAAACCCCAAGACCTGGTATTATAGTATAGAGCCAAAATTACATACATGGAGTGCAAACGATCCAAAATAATATATACAGATGTCTCTGAATGGTAATTGAGTACATGAAGCAAAAGATAAACTAAAGCTAAGCTCCGATCGCCAAGAGCTCACCCTCAGTCTGAAGTAGTCCCCAACAGATCTCCTAGCACGAATCACAGCGATCTAACGACGATGGCCCACGCTAGGATCTGCACCCAAAGATGCAGGGGGTAGGGTGAGCACCAAATGCGAAGCATAAGGTACCCAGTAGGTATCATAGGCCTACTTGGCACATATAAGATAAAAGCGTAGTAAAAGACAGAACAGAAGCAAGTAGTCATAGAAATCAACAAAAGGGTACAAAGGAACTAGCCCAGAGGGAAGTCAACAGAACCACATATGAGGCCAGAAAGCCAAATATATACACCATAGGCACATGTGAAAGTAAGAAACAACGCACCTGGGGTCCTTGCAATAACAGTGTATACATAATAAGTTTACGAAATGGACGGTATACCGGTAACCTCAAGTGTAAGAAAATGAGAGAAAGAATAATGATAGGCATGCTCAGAGGCATGAATCAAACACAACTAATCATATCAATCTCAATCCAGAAACTAACAGTTTAGCAGTAACCAATTTCATTCTTAACCGTAAAAGGGAATAATTCTATAAGTAAATAGCAAGAGTCTACCTACAGTCCCCCGGCTGCCCATACAACCGGGGAACACAAACAAGTGAAAACAAACCCTCCGGCATCCCATACTACCGGAGCGTACAATCAACAAAAAACAAACAAGGGTGGAGCCTCAAAAAATGAATGATATGATGCATGAAGATCTCAAGTGAAATGGTTACTCTGTATGTATCTCCTCCGGTGCCGATCCGGCCCAGCAGGTAGGTTCCACGGAAGGACACTGCCCGTATACCTCTGCTCCGTCGTATACCCTTCCTCTGGCACATGCATCCTGAAGCCACAGGCCCGGATGGCAAGGTCCGTGGAGGTCCCTGACCCCATACTAAAACTCAGTATCAAAACATGTCATCCGGAAGCATGTCCGGTTTCAAGATAGAGACCCAGTCTCGAATATGCATGCCCAGACCCTGTCCAGGACTAAAGTAGTAGGAAAATATCTCCAAAAAAACCCTTCCAAGGGTGCCCGGACATAACCGGGTCTAAACAGTAGAAAGTCATCTCGGGTGCTCGGTCCGACCGAGGCTAAAATTATCTCAAGTAGCAAGAAAACTCAACTAGGACCTCGACCCTGCCGAGTCTAGCGTTAATTGTAAAACTGGTGATTTAAATCATAATTTTACTTTCTTTTACCCAAGAATAATCACAAGTTAAATCAAACCATTTCCAAATTATTTCCATAAAAAACAGGCCCTCGGGGCCATGCAAGGTTTAGAAAATAGTGTCAGTAGGCCCGAGGCCCAAACCATAGTAAAACATGGATAAAACCTCTTTATATGCATGGAAATGGTATGATCAAACACAATAAATGTCCAACAGCTCACAATCAACCTATCGACCCTGCACAGGCCCACAGCTACTCAGCAAGCATAACCAGCCTAGAAGTATAATTCTATTCCCGGGACTCGCGGACATTCCCAAAATCCCACCTTCTATGTTCCAGAGTCAACAAGGTCTCACGGGACCACAAGGGTAAATAAAATATATCGGCAAGTACTACAAGCAACGGAGGAACAAAAGTAGGTGGACATGAATAAAACGGTCGAGGTCTATGGTACCAACCTAATAAACCAACCCAAGGATGTCCATTAATAAAATTTTATCCTATATATGTGGAGTCTAGGAAAAATAAACCGTAACATACCTGTCGTCCGATGACAAGCTTGAACCTCTCCGAAAAAGCTCCAACACGACATCAAACTCAAACTCGGGCTTGAATAACTTGACATAGATAATTGATTTTTCTTAATATCGAATCAAAATATTTTTCCACACCTAATTTCTTGAACGTATAAAGATACATATAGGCAGTGTTCAAATCTACTCTCCCTATGAAAAGTGAATGAAAATAATGGTAGTATACTTATACCTATATGTGTACAGGTTGCATTTTCTTAAAAATGATCAATTCTTATTACTAAGTGACCATTCTATCAAACACTTTAGGTGCTGCCTTCTTGGTGTCCACTTGACTTCCACGTGGGGGTGTGGGTGTCATCACCACACCTCCTCTTATCCACTTAATGATAGGTGGATCCATGTTACGTACGTACTCGGGTATTGCATAGGTTCGTGGTAAAATAAATATAATTTTTGAATATACCATAATCATTAGAAAATTATTTTGAATAAAACCTACTATATTATAATAATAAATTTCAACATAACTAAATTTACTATCTCCGTTAAAATATTACAATGTATAAAAACCTTATAAAATAAATACATATACAATTATATCGTAACAAAAATATTTTTCATAGACCTTTAAAATCTTTAAAAAAAGGCAATAAAAAATATAACTTTAAAATAAAATATTTTCAAATATACGCGCGATGCTAATAAAATTCTTAAATTTAGGTTCGCAGTTCACCATCGCACGATTTTGATACTCAAGAACTCTCTTGGAACCCTCCCTTATGTTTTCTCACTGTTTCGGAACTGAAATGGCATTTTAAAACGTGAAGTTGAGGCTTTAAATCGATCTTGACCCGACCCGGTTCGCGACCCGGTTTCTGCCAGACAGTCTGCGGTAAAACAGTCATAACTTTTTACTCCGAGATCAGTTGGATGTGAGGTTTTATGCATTGGAAACTAGACTCATAGACCTTCGATTTAGTATTTCTGGGGACTTCTAACTCTTTATATATTGAGACAAAAGCTCTAAGACATTTTACCTAAAGTTCAGAAAATTTATTAAAGAAACTTACGATAACTTTTGCCGACTTGCTTGACTTCAAAACTTATCATACGACCAAACAAATAGACCCGGCACCAAAATACCGGTCCTGATAAGTCTTAAATGACTTGGGGCCACTACAAACAAGCTCTAACGGTACAAGGAAAACGTATACGTGGAAATGACCGGAAGAGTCATTACAGTTATCGCTGACTATTCCCATACAATGGAGGAATTATAGAGACATGATCAGGGGGAAAGAGATTAGATACCTCATCATTAGGGTGGATACAGTGGTTCCAGGCATGGGGGTAGAGGTTCAGGCCAGTGAGGCCGAGGTTATCAGCCACAGCAACACCAGGGTCAGTCTAGTCGATCAGTTCAGGCTTCACTTCATATTTTCAGTATTACCCAGTTCGAGTAGGGTTAGGGCAGCCATCATGGCTACAATGGTCAATCTTCGAGGGGTACAACTTTTGGGGTATCAGGCCGTGGTTTCCATTTGGGTTTTGTGGGTTCATCCTGATCGAGTAGGTCCTTAGGGGCTTGTTACACTAGTTGTGTGGTTGGTCACTTTGCTAGAGATTGCCCTCAGTAGGGTACAGTTTAGTCGACCGAGCCATTATGAGTTGTTTAGCCTCCGGTTAGAGGAGGTGGTGGTCAGTCTGGGGGTGATGCCCTGCATGGCAGAGAAGCTGGTAAGGATGGAGGTCGTGCAGGTTGAGGTTATTGTCAATTTTATGCGGTCCCTGGGAGACAGGAGGCAGAGGCCTCAAATGCTATGATCACAAGTATAATTTCTGTATGTTGTCAGCCAGCTTATGCTTTGTTTGATCCTGGATACACTTGTTCATATATATTTTCCTACTTTCTTCCTTGTTTGGGGTTGGATAGTGAGCCATTATCTGTTGTTATTTCTATTTTGACCCCAGTAGGAGATTCTATAGTAGTGGATAAGATTGTGAGATCATGTGTGATATTTGTTGGTGATTTGGAGACTTGGGCTGACTTGATGATACTTGATATGTTAGACTTTCATATGATACTGGACATGGACTGGTTATACTCTCACCGTACAGTTTTGGACTATTATGCAAAGACCGTTACCATATCCATTCTCGGTGTATCCACAATCATGTGGCAAGGTTCTGTTAGCCATGCACCGTCTGGGATCATCTCTTGTCTTTGAGCTAGGAAATTGATTTCCTGTGGGTGTCTAGCTTATCTAGCATATGTCCGAGATGCTAGTGCTGACCCTACGTCCCCTAAGTTCATTCATGTTGTTAGAGACTTCCTAGATGTGTTTACAACCGACCTACCAGGCCTTCTACCTGAAAGAGATATTGATTTTACCATTGAGTTAGAGCCGGACACCAGGCCCATTTAAATCCCTCCCTACCATATGGCTCTTACTGAGTTGAGAGAGATTAAAGAGAAGCTCCAAGATTTGTTAGCTAAGTGGTTCATTTGACTGAGTGTGTCCTCTTGGGGTGCTCCTGTCCTCTTCATGAAGAATAAATATGGGTCAATGCAAATGTGTATTGACTATAGACAGCTGTATAAGGTGACAATGAAGAATAGGTATTCGATGCCCAGGATTGATGACTTATTTGATCAGCTTCAGGGTTCATCCATATTTTTGAAGATTGATTTGAGGTCCGGCTACCATCAGTTGAGCATTAGGGAAGAGGACATACATCCCTAAGACAACATTCAAGACACGTTATGGCTACTATGAGTTCCTGGTGATGTATTTTGGGTTGACTAATGCCCCCGCAGCTTTTATTGATTTGATGCATAGGGTGCTTAGCCCGTACTTGGATATGTTCATGATAGTCTTCATTGATGACATCCGGATTTACTCGAGGATTAGAGACGAGCATGAGAAGCATTTGAGGACTATACTTCAGACTTTGAGAGATCATCGACTTTATGCCAAGTTCTCAAAGTGTGAGTTTTTGCTTGAGTCAGTTGCATTCCTAGGACACGTGGTGTCTAAGGATGGGATTAGAGTGGATCTGGGTAAGATTTCGGTGGTTTGTGATTGTCCTAGACTTACTACTCCTACTAAGGTTCATATTTTTATTGGGTTAGCTGGGTACTACAAGCGGTTTATTGAGGGATTGTCTTCTATAAATGCACCCTTGACTATGCTGACTAGGAAGGATGTTCCATTTTAGTGGTCCGATTAGTGTGAGGATAGCTTCCAGAGGCTTAGGGCCTTATTGACTTTAGCTCCAGTCCTGACTTTGCCGGTTGAGGGTTAGAGATTCTCCGTGTATTATGATACTTCAGGGGTAGGTCTTGGTTGTGTGTTGATGTAGCAGGGTCGAGTAATAGCATATGTGTTAAGGCAGCTGAAGGTTCACGAGCACAACTACCCCACTAATGACTTGGAGTTCGTGGCGGTAGTGTTAGCGCTCAAGATCTAGAGGCACTATCTATATGGAGTTCATTGTTGGATATTCACCGACCATCGTAGTCTTCAGTACATTGCGAGTCAGTGCAAGCTGAACTCGAGGCAGTGGATATGGATTGAGTTACTGAAGGACTATGATTTCACTATTTTATACCATCTGGGCAAGGCAAAGGTGGAAGCGTATACCTTAAGTCAGAAGGCGGTGAGTATGCGCAGTCTAGCTTCAATTTCAGTTTCTTAGTGACCGTTGGCCTTGGACATCCAATCATTGACTAACCGTTTGGTTAGGCTTGACTTATCGGATCCCAACAGAGTTCTTACTAGTGTTGAGGTTCGTTCTACTCTTGTTGATCAGATTCAGAGATGACAGTTTGAGGATCAGGGTTTGTCTGACCTTCGTGATCAGGTAGTTCGAGGTGAGGCCAGCCGGGCTACTTTGGATTTTGATGGTATTCTTATATTCGATGGTCAACTTTGTCTTCCGAGGGTTGGTGACTTGAATCAATTGATATTTTGCGAGGCCCATTGTTCTAAATATTCCATTCATCGGGGTGCCACAAAGATGTATAGAGAATTGAGGCCTCTCTACTGGTGGAGAGGTATAAAGCAAGACGTGGCAGAGTTTGTATCTCGGTGCTTGAACTATCAGCAGATTAAGTTCGAGCACATGAGATCGGGTGGTTTGATGCAGCGACTTCCCATTCCTTAGTGGAAGTAGGAGGGTATTACTATGGACTTCATTGTTGGTTTGCCTTGTACTTCTCATAGGTTTGAATCCATTTAGGTAATCATTGATAGGCTGACTAAGTCAGCACACTTCTTTCCAGTTCAGACTTCTTACGGGGAAGAGAGGTTAGCTCAGATCTACATTCTTGGGGTCCCAGCTTCTATCATATTAGACCGCAACACTTAGTTTGTATCTCAGTTATGGAGAGCTATAAAGAGGGATTTGGGTACAGAGATTAAGCTTAGTACTGCTTTCCACCCTTATTTAGATGGCCAGTCCGATAGGACTATTCAGGTCCTGGAGGAAATGCTTTGGGCTTGTGTTCTTGACCTTGGGGGTTCATGGGATCAGTTTATGCCATTGGCCGAGTTTGCGTAAAATAATAGTTTCCATTCGAGCATTGGCATGGCACCGTTTGAGGCTCTATATGGTAGGCATTGCAGATCGCCAATTTGTTGGTTTAACGGGTTAGAGTCCAGACCGCAGAGTACAAATTTGCTTAGATATTCCTTGGACTGGGTCCATTTGATTCAGGACCGACTTAGAGCAGCCCAGAGTAGGCAGAAGAGCTATACTGATCGTAGACTTTGTGCCTTGGAGTTCAGTGTTGGTGATTTGGTTTTCCTTCGAGTATCGCCCATGAAGGGCGTGGTGAGATTTCGTCGGCAGGGCAAACTTAGCCCCAGGTTTATTGGGCCGTTTGAGATTCTGCAGCGGGTTGGTAGTGTTGCCTACATGTTAGCCTTGCCTTCGATGTTTTAGGCTATTCATCCAGTGTTTCATGTCTTGATATTGCACCGGTATATGCCAGATGAGTTTCATGTGTTGCATTGGGATTCGGTTTAGTTAGATGAGAGCTTGTCATTTGTTAAGGAGCCGATAGCTATTCTGGCCAGAGATATTAGGAGATTGAGATCTAGAGATATTTCAATTGTGAAAGTTCAGTGGAGACACCATCCGGTCAAGGAGGCTACTTGGGAGACCGAGAGTGAGCTGCGTGCTTAGTATCCACAGCCATTTGAGCCCTCAGGTACTCTCTTCTTCTTGACTTTCGAGGACAAAAGTCTTTTTAGTAGTGGATGTTGTGATGACCCTTCTGGTCATCTTTGCATTTACGCATTTATTGTACCATTAGAGCTTTCCTGTAGCGGCCCTAAGTCATTTATTGTTTGTTAGGATCGGTAGTTTGGTGCCCTGGTCGTTCATTTTGGCCGTCTGCCTATTTTAGAGCTTAAACTTAGAATATCGTTGACTTTAGTCAACATTCTTAGCTAACATGCTCATAATTGAATTCTGATAGTTCTATTAGCTCTGGAGCATTGAGTTTGGTCTAGTTGGACCTTTAGTTGAGGCCTGAGAACTTCCAGTGTGGGTTTTGTGTTATTTTCTCAGTTTTCAGGCCATTTGGAGTTGAAAGTGTAACTTCGGGTGACTTTCAATGATCGGAGTGTCAGATTCAAAATCCAACGATTCCATCAGCTCTAGATTGTTATGTTTGGGCTAGGAAGGTGGTTTGTTTGAGTTTCGGGTGGCTCGGACTCATTTTGAGCCTTTGGGTTCCTTTTCATTAGTGTTGACTTGGGTCCATATTTCTCTGAAATGACCTCGTATGAAGTTTCATGGATTCCATTGAGTCCGAAATGTCATTTCCACTCTATTAGCATTATTTAATTTTGAATATCGGTTTATGATTGTGCTCAGAATGCCCCGTGGAGTTTTAAAAACATTTGAGAAAAATAGTTGCAGGCTAGCCTTCAGCGCCATAGGAGCCCAGGCAGCGCGATCACGCTGGCCTGTGGCAGGCATTCAGCGCCGATGGCGCTGGCCATTTTCCAGCAGCTATATATTGCTGAATGTTCATTTTTCTAGCCATTTCTCCACACTTTTCTCACTCTAAAACTCAAAATTCTCTCTATCATTTTGCTCTAAATCAGTTATAAGCCTTGGGATGTCAATTTTTCGTGGATTTTACGTAGTCCCTCATCTTTTGGTAAGATTCTTCCTCCTTTGTTTTTCTTAATTCCTTCATTGTTGCTGCTTTCTAAACCTTGAAATTTCCTTGTGGATTCTACCCCTATAACTCTTGCATGTTCGTCGGTACAAAGAATTGCTCGTCTTGGCTGAAATTCTATCCTTTTGGTAAGTAATTCTCGCTCAATTTCCGTTTCTAAGTTCCTAAATTCCATCTTTAAACTCCAGGTTGAGCGGGCTATTTTGGCGCCTTCTCTTGGCCAATTGTTCTCAAATTTGGAGCATGCCTTCTGGGTTTCGTTGGGGTCGTCGGGGTTCTTTTCATTTTTGGTTTTGGAGGTGGGCCCCGTAGGCCCGCTTTTGACATGGATATTGACCCGGCTACATTTGTAGCGATATGGGTATCGTTAGACTTATTTTAACATTTTATTAATGAATTTGATAGTTTGATTCTCATTCGGAGCTTCTCGGAGTAGCTCAGCCCTGGATATCTTCGTTCGCGCAGCTTTTCATCGGACGCCAGGTAGGTTATGGTCTAAACTCCTACACTTAGCATATATCGGGTAAAATTGTACTAGTTGGCATCCTTGGGTTGGGTTATTAGGTTGGTACCACATACCTTGGCCGTTTTTCCATGATATGTCCCATTTCTTTTCTTAGTTGTGTGTAGTACTCTTATTACTTGATATTATTACCCCTGTGGTCCTGTGAGGCCTTGTTGACTTTGGAACCTAGACAGTGGGATCATTGGGAATGTCCGCGAGTCCCGGACATAGAATTTTCCTTCTAGGCTGGTTATGCTTGCTGAGTAGCTTTGGGAGCCTGTGTAGGGAAAATAGGTTGTCATGACCTGCTGGGCAGCTATTGTGTGTTGATCATATCATTTCCATGCATATAAAGAGATTTTCCCACATTTTACTATGGTTGTGGCTTCGTGCCTACTGGGACTATTTTTCTTAAACTTGCATGGCCCCAAGGGCCCGTTTTTAATGAAATTGGATTTGGAAATGATTTGACTTGTTACGTGGATCTTCTTGGGGTAAAAGAAGGTTAAAATATGGTTTTATCATGATTTTTCTACTATTGCTAGACTCGACCGGGTCAGAGTGCTAGTTGAGTTTTCTTACTGATTTGAAATGACTTTAGGCTCGGCCGGGTCGAGCATCTGAGATATTTTACTACTGTTTTAGAACTGGTTATCCCCGAGAGCCCTTGGAGGGGTTTTTGATACATCTTTTCACTGCTTTAGTCCTAGACGAGGTCTAGGCATGCATATTTGGGACTTAGCCACTATCTTGAACCTGGACTTTATTACGGAGGACACATTTTGATTCTGAGTTATAGTATGGGGTCCGGGACCTCCATGGACCTTGCCGCTCTAGGCCTGAGGCTGTGGGCTGCGTGTGCCGGGGGGAAGGGTATATGGTGGAGTAAAGGTATACAGTTTTTTTCCTTCCATGGAACCTACCTGCTGGGCCCGATCAGCACCAGAGGAGGTACATACAGAGGTTCTATTTTCACCCTGAGGTTATCATGCATCATATCATTCATTGATTGAGGTTCCACCCTTGGTTGTTGTTTGTTTATTGTACACTACGCTAATATGGGATACTGGAGGGTTTGTTTTCACTTGATTGCGTTCCTCGATTATATGGGCGGCCGGGGGACTGTAGGTAGACTCTCATTATTTTATTTCGGAATTGTCCTCTATTACGGTTATAAGTATGGAGTTGGACTCTGCTAGGCTGTTACTTCTAGATTCAAGATTGGTATGTTTTGGCTGGTTATTATTTCATGTTTTCTGAGAATGTCTACCTTTATTCTTCTCCCCCATTCTTTATACTTGCTAGCCTTGTATGTTGCTTTCTGTTGTCTTCCCTCCGGGCTAGTTCTTGTGTACCTTTTCGTTGCTTTTTGTTACTGTTTACTTCTATTCTTTCTACAATTGATCTTTTACCTTATATGTGCCCAGTCCGCCTATGATACCTACTGGTATATTATGCTTCGCATTTGGTGCTCACCCTACCGTGTGCATCTCCTAGTGCAGATCCTAGTATGGGCCATTACCGTTAGACAGCCGGAGACTCGTGCGTGGTGCTATTTTTGGATCATCCAGGCCGAGTGTGAGCGCTTGGCGTTTAGATCTTGACTTTAGTTTATCCTTGATGTATCCTGTACTCTTATAGTTTTGAAGAAATTATGTATATATTACATTTGGACCTTTGTACTCCTGATGTAGTTCGGCTCTTATACACTATGATACCAGGTCTTTTGGGTTGGTTTAGATTCTGCATTGTTTATATCTCTCTTGTATCTATTTTCTTTTCATTATGCCCTTGATTCCGCTTATGTATCGAATCTTCCGCTTGAACTGTTAGAAGGTAGCCCATTACTAACCATTCTGGGATACTGGGATTGGTCCGCCTACTTGGAGAGGGGGAGGGGGTTGTAGGTGCCATCATAACCGAGAAATTGGGTCATGACGGCTTCTAACTTCTTATCCTTATCACTATAGGAAGAACTTGGTTTATCCTTAAAAGTTGACGTATTATCAGCCTTGAGGATTGGATTGGAGACCACATATAGCGGTTGATTTGTATAATTATTTTGTTGAATTATCTAATTAATATCTTTATTTGTGGTGTCACCTTTAGCATCTAATATATCAAGTTTAAAGGGTGTGGCAGTAACAATTTTACCATCTATGGGCAAACTAATTTCTTCTAATGGGCGAATTATAGATTCAACCACCTTAGTTTATGTATACCGTTTATTGACAATCATATTTAATGATTCTTTTTGTCGTCTAATTTTCCAGTATACTCAAACCATTTAAAAAAATCGATATTACATCTTATTCTTTTCATATCGATTTGCCAATTTTTCTAAAGGATATCCTTTCCTTTAATGAATATTTTTGGACATACCATTCCCTTTTTATGGCATTGTCTGGATCCATCCAGAGTTTATCTAAATATTCAAAGTCAGGTTCAAATTCTTCTTCTGACGTGATCATGCACATAAAGTCTCTTACTCCTAGTATTTCACAAGCAGTGGGACTTATTGGTTTCTTGGTAATTCTAGGTTCGTATTCTACTTTCAGAATTGTTTCTGAAAAATCTACTCCTTTTAATTTATTCTCTATGTCTTCAAGAATTACCTTTTTTCTTCTTGGGTTATCGAAAATGAGGATCTTGGAAAAGACATTCTTTTACTAGAAGTAGCATGACTAAAAGATTGGGATCTTAGAAATTTAAATATATAGATCCATCCGAAATTTGAACTACCTGCTCAATGCTTGAAGTTTCTTCTTCAATATTTGGCTCCATTATGGAGTCAAAGTGCCAATTATCTTTTATTAATACGTCATCCCATTTTATCATCTTTGGGACAAAGGTTTTATTGTGATTATGATTGGCTTCCATAAGTATGGTAATTCCTTTATTGCTTACTATTTTGGCCTTAAGGGCTAAGGTAGATTTCATTCGTCCATAATATATTCTATATATTATGGATATTTCTCTAGTATTTGCTTTACTATTCTTGTTTTTTGTTTTAACATTTAATGTTAATGTATCCATAACATTCTGATCATTAATATCTATAGAGAAGTTGGGATAACAATTAAAATATACGGGGCCATTAGCTAGATTACTTTGTAATACTGCTAATAATGAGTCATCAAAATTTAATAATCTATTGTCTCTTAGGAGATAACATATATGTACATGTAGACCCAAAAGATATAATTGTTTAACTGCTACTTGAACAAGTCCTATATGAAGAAATTTGTAATTTTTTCTATATCTGATTGTCAAGACCCGTTTTCTCGGTAATGATGGCACCTATAACCCCCAGTAGGCAAACAAATCCCCGTTGCCCAGAATTATTAGTAATGAGGTACCTTCTAACAGTTTAAGCGGAAGAGCAAATAAATAAGTGAAAGCTAGGGAACAAGTTGAATAAACTGGATAACATGAGTAATATAAATACAAAGCGGAAACTAAACCAACCCCAAAACCTAGTATCATAGCGTATAAGAGCCCGATCTACATAAGGAATACAAAGGATCCAAAAGTAGAATATAAACATCATGTCTCTTATTCTATAAGAGTACAAAATATACAAAAAGATAAACTACAGTCAAGCTCTGGGCGCCAAGAGCTCACCGTCAGTCTGGATCTCATAAATCTCCAAGTACGAGTCTCCCACTAGCTAGCAGCGATAGCTCAAACTAGGATCTGCACCATAATATAGAGTGTGTAGGGTGAGCACCAAATGATAAGCATAAGGTACCCAGTAGGTATCATAGGCCGACTGGGTACATATAAGATAAAAGCAAAGTAGCAAACAGAATAGAAGCAAGTAGTCACAGAAATCAATGAAAAGTACACAGGAACTAGCCCAGAGGGAAGAAAACAAGAATAACATACAAGGCTAGTAATTAGAATATCTACACAACAGGAACAGGTGAAAGTAAGAAATGGCGCACTTGGGATCCTTGCAATAACAATATATACATAACGAATTCTAGAAATAGACGGTATATTGTAATGACCCTCCTGGTCATTTTTTATTTTCCATGTTTTTTCTGCATTTTGAGCTTTCCCTCAGTGGCTGCAGGTCATTTATCACTTGCTAAGACTGACGGTTCGGTGCCCAGGCCATTCGTTAGGTCGTTATGACCATTTCCCTATTTTAGAAGTTAAAGTTGGAAAATCTTTGACTTCGGTCAACTTTCGTGGTTAACGACTCAGAATAGAATTTCGATAGTTGTATTGGCTCTGGAATGGGGATTTTGGTATAGTGGGACCATTGGTTTGGGTCTGTGTGCTTCCAGTTTGGTGTTGTGTGGCTTTGTGTGTTTTGAAGTCAGTTTGGCTGGTAAGGTTGACTTTGGTCATTATTCAGGGAATACGGCCTCAGATGGGAATTTCGTCTGCGCCATTAGCTCTCGAATGTTAACTTTGGGATAGGGGGACCTTTGGTTCAGGTCCCGAGGCTTTCAGGCTTATTTTTAGGTTTTGAGTCTCGAGTTAGTTTTAGGCGTGGGTCCCACTTTTAGTTAAAAAGATCTACGTTGGGAGTTTCGTCGATTCCATTGAGTTTGGAATGCCGTTTCTGGTAGGGTCACATGGTTGGTTTGTGTTCATGGGGTTTCAGATGAATCCTGAGGGTTCATCGGATGATTTTTGGACTTGGTGTTTTTGCTGGTTGCTGCATTAAGTTGCAGACAACTTTGCTCTTCGCGATTGTGAAGTCCCCATCGTGTTTGCGATGGTCGAGTTTCTTGACCATCACATTCGTGAAAGGTTTCTTAACATTCGCGATGTAGCCAGCTGGGACCCAGTTAGGCTTCTTCTTCATGAACGTGGTCGGGCCATCGCGATCGCGATGGTTGGGCCGGCTCTTCTCCGCGAACGCGGGGGTCCTATCTCCATCGCGATGAACGACCCCTGACAGTTATATTAAGTCCAAACTTTGTTTTCTCCTCCATTTATCCTAGAACCTCCATTGTTAATCTCTATGCTCCCAAACTCCAGCCCTTTTGCGTCAATATCATTCACCCGATAAGTTCCTTCGTTACCCCTCTTCTCGTTTCGTGAAAATTTCTGTATTTCTTTCGTTAAACTCCTTTGTTGTTTAAATTCTTAGAGTTGGAGAATTCTTGTGGGAGCTGATCTTTGAGGACTGCTTACTCGTAAATTCATGCAACTCAGCTCTGTAGCTTGCTCTCCTTGTCGAGGTTGGTTTCCGTCTTTAGATTCTGGATCGAGCTCTGTTCGTGCCCAAACTTTGGGCATGGGTTCCTTAACCCACCGCCAGCATAATTGTGAACTTTTTTTTCTATTTCATCGTGCGGACCCCGAGGGTCATTTTCTGACCTGATTTTTGACCCAATTTTCTGTATAGCAATATGGGTGTCATTCTTATCGTCTTGACACCTGGGTTATGTTCTTGATAGAGTGGAAGCTTTCTGAGGCTGTTCGGAAGGGGAAGGCACATGAGTGATGGTTCATGTTTGTAGTTCGGCCCCGAGGTAGGTTATGGTTTACTTTCTAGATTGGTTTAGTTAGGTTATATATGTTGATATGTTACTTGAATGCTAGGTTGGATTTTAGATAGATTTTGGGCCTTAATCCTATTTATCACGTTA
This sequence comes from Jaltomata sinuosa, assembly GCA_003996215.1. Taxonomy (NCBI): domain Eukaryota; kingdom Viridiplantae; phylum Streptophyta; class Magnoliopsida; order Solanales; family Solanaceae; genus Jaltomata; species Jaltomata sinuosa. The sequence goes on from QJPP01004252.1 coordinate 82,078, forward strand.
ATTGGCCATTTCAGGTTTTTAGTCTAGGATTGCATATTATCCTTAGCCTAGGAGCTTGATTCTTCTTTGTGACTAGTCTAAGATCCTTAGCATGCTTTTAGGAGGCTTTAGAGGTAGAATAGGGCTTGCCCATTGTATTCCTTTGTTATTTTCCCACTTTACCTCTTTATTTTATAATTGTGTGTACCTATGGGCCCGAGACCATGCCTAGGATTTAGATGGATTCCAAGTCAGTTCTCTTGTTTTATAGGGTACTTTTGCCCTGTTTGATCTGATGGTGTGATTATTCCTCTGCTTGTGAACATTCATACTCATATCGCATGGAATATCATTGGTAAAGTATGGAAATGTTTTTTTAAAAGGCTTTTTGGATTTGAAAAGAGGTTTTCCTACTGTTGTGGAGAGTTTTGAAATAAATTGAGCTATTTTGAGTATCACTTTGGTTTTTGAGAGGGAAAAAGGAACTACTATTTTTTGTATATAAATTTATGGTCCGATGTGGTATTCCGGGCCCCCGATGCGTTATTCCGGGTATTTTACACTCATTATATTCATATTAGTCCGATGCGGTATTCCAGACCCCCGATGCGTTATTTTGGGTATATTATTATTTCATATACATATGCATAGTCCGATGAACTATTCCGGGCACCCGATGCGGTATTCTGGGTTTATATAATTATTGCATTCATAAATGTATCATAGTGCATCGCATTGCATTTGCTTTAGCACGTGGATTGATTCTTGTTTGGCTTGTTATTGTTTCCTTTCTCTTTTTACTCATTGGCATGTCTTCGGCTTTATAACTAGATTTAGGAGGATCCCTGTATAGTTAGCTGTTTTCCTGTAATCTATTTTTATATATTATCTCTCTACGCTAGGTCGGCCTATGATGCCTACTGAGTACCCGTTGTCTGGGTACTCATACTACACTTTGTATCTTTTTTTCTGATGCAGCACCTATTATGAGCCACCCTCGCTGATCCCCTGTCATTTGAGGCATGTTGCTGTTTGGATTGCGGTGAGCTCCCAGCGCTTTTGGAGACTTTACTTGCTTTCCATCATGTATTTCCTGTCTATATTTTGTATTTTTGATAGACAGGGTTTGTCGCATAGCAACTCCTTGCTTTAGTCGCTCTTGTACTGGTGACACCAGGTCTGGGTTAATGTTCGGGTCGTTTTGTCTTTCGGTCATTTTAGGGCCATCTTTTGTATATTTTGTACGCTGGTATGTATATATGCTTTTGGCCCTATCCTTTGTTTATATCTTCCCCTTCTCTTTAGCTAAATTATTTATTTACTGCTTTCCGCATGTTTGGGTTAGGCTTGTCTACTGGGGGGTTATGTTGATGCCATCATGGCCCGATTTTGGGTCGTTAAATATACCAGTAATGTCAAGTATAAGGAATGGGAGAGAGGAATAAAGTTAGACATGCTCGGAAAATAGAAATCAATAACCAAGCTAATCATGACAATCTCAATCCAGAACTAACAACCTTGCAGTAACCAATCTCATACTTATAACCGTAATAAAGTAACAAGAGTCTACCTACAGTCCCCCGGCCGCCCATACAACTGGGGAATGCAAACAAGTGAAAACAAACCCTCTGGCATCCCATACTACCAGAGCCTACAATCAACAAACAACAAACAAGGGTGGAACCTCAAGCAATGAATGATATGATGCATGATAACCTCAGGGTGGAATAAAAACTTTGTATATACCTCCTCTGGTGCCGATCGGGCCCAGCAGGTAGGTTCCATGGAAGGACGTTGCTCGTATAACTCTACTCTGCCGTATACCCTCCCCTCCGCACACGCAGCCCAAAGCCTCAATCCCAGGGCGGCAAGGTCTATGGAGGTCTCGGACCCCATACCAAAACTCAATATCGGAAACGTGTCCTCCAGAATCAAGTACGGGTTCAAGCCAGTGGCTAAATCTCGAATATGCATGCCCAGACCCTATCCAGGACTAAAGTAGTAGATGACATCTCAAAACCCCCTCCAAGAGTGCCCGGGGCATAGCCGGGTCTAAAACAGTAGAAAGTCAACTCAAATGCTTGGTCCGACTGAGGCTAAAGTCATCTCAAATAAGTAAGAAAACTCAACTAGCACCTCAACCCGGTTGAGTCTAGCAATAGTAGTAAAATTGGTGATAGAAATCATAATTTGACCTTCTTTTACCCTAAGAAGATCAATAAGTTAAGTCAAACCATTTTGCAATTCATTTCCATCGAAAATGGTCCCCCGAGGCCATGCAAAGTTTAGAAAATAATTCCAGTAGGCCCGAAGCCAAAACTGTAGTAAAACATGGATAAACCCTCTTTACATGCATGGAAATGAATGATCAAACACAAATATCCGCCCAGTAGCTCAAAACAACCTATCGGCCCTGCACAGGCTCCAAAGCTACTCAACAAGCATAACCAGCCTAGAAGGATATTTCTATGTCCGGGACTCGCGGATATTCCCAATAATCCCACCATCTATGTTGCAGAGTCAACAAGGCCTCACAAAACCACAAGGGTGTTAGCATCAATACCAAGAGTACTACACACAACAGAGGAAAGAAATGTGATGAATCATGGAAAAGCGGTCAAGGTTTGTGGTACCCACCTAATAACCCAACCCAAGAATGCCAGCTAGTACCATTTTATCCGATATATGCTAAGTCTAGGAGTTAGACCGTAACCTACCTGTCATCCGACAACAAGCATCCTGAACAACAACATCCAAGCCCGAACCACTCTGAGATATCCCGAATGAAAATCAAACTATCATAAACATAAATAAAGATTTAAAATGAGTCTAACGATACCCATATTGCTACAATTGTAGCCGGGTCAAAATACGGGTCAAAAATGGGTCCACAGGGTCCACAACCCAAAACTAAAAATGAGAAGAAGCACGATGACCCCAATGATGCCAAGAAGCTATGCTCCAAAATTGAGCACATTTGGCAAAGAGGAAGGCGCCAAAATAGCCCACTCAAGTTGGGGTTTGAAGGTAGAATTTAAAGAATAAAAATCAGAAATTTGGCAAGAATTACTTACCAAAAGGCTGGAATTTAAGCCAAGACGAAGAATTCTTCACCCCCACGAACATGCACAAGCTTAGAGGCAACCACTACCAAAATATTTCCATGCTTTGGAATCAGCATCAATGGTGGAATTTAGAGAGAGAACAAGAAAATTCAAGGAAAAAGAAGGCTTACCAATAGACGAAGAACTACGAAAAATCCATGAACAAATGATTCCCCAAGGTTTAGACCAGCGCCATCGCGCTGAAGGAGGCCTGGCGCAAAAGCACCATCACGCTAAAATGGTGCAATCATGCTAGCCGGCTGCAGGCGTTAAGGCATGATAGCACTGGCCCTTGCACTATTGCGCTAAAATCCTGGCCACTGGCTAGCGCGATCGCGCTGCCTCGGCGCCGTTGGCGCTGAAGGCCTGCAACATGCAATAAAACTAGCTCTACTAGAATTCCCTATGGGGTATTCTTGGCACAATTGAAAACCGATATTCAAAAACCAATAATTCTAACAGAGTGGAAATGATGTTCTGGACTCAACGGAATCAACGAAACTTCCATACAAGGTCATTTCGGAGAAATGTTGATCCAAGACAACACCAATGAATAAGAACCCAAAGGCTCAAAATGAGTCTGGCTCACCCGGAACCCAAACCAACCACCTTTCTACCCCAAACTCAACATTCCAGAGCTGATGGAATCGTCGGATTTTGAATCCGACACTCCGATCATTGAAAGTCACCCAAAGTTACACTTTCAGCTCTAAATGGCCTGAAAACAGAGGAAGCAATACCAAACCCACACCGGAAGTTCTCAGGCCTCAAATAAAGATCCAAGTAGACCAAACTCAATGTTTCAGAGCTAACAAAACTCTCAGAATTCAATTTCGAGCACGTTAGCTAAGATGTTGACTAATGTCAATGATATTTTAAGTTAAAGCTTTAAAACTAGAAAAAGGGAAAAACAACCAACGAAAGGCCAGGGCACTGAACTTCCGGTCCCAGCAAGCAATAAATGACTTAGGGCCACTACATGAAAGGTCTAACAGTGCAATGAATGCATAAACGAAAAGATGACCGGAAGGGTCATCACAACATCCACTACTAAAAAGACTTTCGTCCTCAAAAGTCAAGAAGAAGGGAGTACCTGAAGGCTCAAACAAAAAGAGCTTTCGTCCTCGCAAGTCACTCTCGGTCTCCCAAGTAGCCTCCTCAATCAGATGGTGCCTACACTGAACTTTCACAACCAGAATCTTCCTAGATCTCAATCTCCTGATATCTCTGGCCAGAATAGCTATTGGTTCCTCAACAAATGACAAGCTCTCATCCAACTGAACTGAATCCCAATGCAAAATGTGAGACTCATCTGGCACATAATGGTGCAACATCGAGACATGAAAAACTCGGTGAACAACTGCAAACATCAGAGGAAAATCTAACATATAGGCAACACTACCAACCCTCTATAGAATCTCCAATAACCCAATAAACCTGGGTCTAAGCTTGCCCCGCCGACCAAACCTCATCACGCCCTTCAGGGGCGATAGTCGAAGGAAAACCAAATCACCAACACTGAACTCCAAAGCATGATGTATATGATCAGCATAGATCTTCTGCCTACTTTGGGCCGCTCTAAGCCTGTCTTGGATCAAACGAACTCGGTTCAAGGAATATCTAAGAAAATCTATACCCTGTGGTCTAGACTCTAACCTGTCAAACCAACCAATCAGCAATCTTGAATGCTTACCATACAAGGCCTCGAAAGGTGCCATGCCAATGCTCGAATGAAAGCTATTATTATGTGCAAACTCTTCCAATGGCACAAACTGATCCCATGAATATCGAAAGTCAGGAAAACAAGCCTGAAGCATGTCCTCCATGACCTGAATAGTCCTCTCGAACTGGCCATCTGTCTGAAGGTGGAAAGTAGTACTAAGCTGAACCTCGGTACCCAAATCCCTCTGTATAGCTCTCAAGAACTAAGATGTGAACTGAGTGTCACAGTCCAAAATGATACAAGCTGGGACTCAGTGCAACCGAACAATCTCACAAATGTAGATCTGAGCCAGCCTCTCTACCCCGTAAGAAGTCTGAACCGGCAAGAAGTGTGCTGGCTTAGACAGCCTATCAATAATCACCCAAATAGAATCAAACCAATGAGAAGTACGAGGTAAACCAACCACAAAATCCATAGTAATACCTTCCCACTTCCACAAAGGAATAGGAAGTCGCTACATCAAACCACCCGGTCTCATGTGCTCGAACTTAACCTGCTGATAGTTCAAGCACCGAGATACAAACTCTGCCACATCGCATTTTATACCATTCCACTAGTAAAGCTGCTTCAATCACTATACATCTTTATGGTGCCCGGATGAATGGAATACCTAGAACAATGGGCCTCGCAAAGTATCAACTGAATCAAGTCACCAACCCTCGGAACACAAAGTTGACCATCGAATCTTAGAATACCATCAAAACCCAAAGTAGACCGGCTGGCCTCACCTCGAACTACCTCATCACAAAGGTCACACTAACCCTGATCCTCAAACTATCATCTCTTAATCTGGTCAACTAGAGTGGAACGAACCTCAACACTGGCAAAAACTCTGCTAGGATATGACAAGTCAAGCCTAACCAATCGGTTAGCCAAGGACTAGATGTCCAAGGACAATGGTCGCTCAAAATATGATAGTGAAGCTAGGCTGCCCATACTCACCTCCTTTTGACTCAAGGCATCCGCTACCACATTTTCCTTGCTCGGATTTTATAGAAAAGTTAAATCATAGTCCTTCAGCAATCAATCCATCTCCTCTACCTCAAGTTCTGCTTGCGCTGACTCGTAATGTACTGAAGACTACGATGGTTGGGGAATATCTCACAGTGAACTTCATATAAGTAGTTCCTCCAGATCTTGTACAAGGCTAGTTCTAGTTGCTTCACGGGTTCCAGAGAGTGGTTTTGTAGGGCAGGTTGAGCAGAGTAGATAGGTCTTGGATCATATCCTTCAGGGTTTTACTTCAGAGGGTGTAGGCCATGGTGGCTATTCAGGTTCAGTGAGATCTTCCCGTTGGACTTCATCTTGTAGAGGGTATTTTTGGGGTGATGAGCGTGGGCACTTTGCTAGGGATTTCCCCACGATTGTATATCCCAATCAGCCTAGTTGTTATGATTGTAGAGAGGTTGGTCACCCTTACAGAGCTTTTCCCTTGCACGGGATGGTTGGGCCTTCAGTTTTTACTACGTAGTCCAGAGTTAGATCCCTTCAGCTTGATGCTCAACTTGGTGAGCCAGAGTTAGAGGTTCCTGATACCGTTGCTCCAAGTTAGGCTTTTTCTACCTTCGACTTGTGATGGTCCTGCTTGCATTGCGATTCAATCCTTTCTGATGTTTAATTGATGATATGCCTACTTGTTTAGTTGTTTAATTTCCTGATTGTAGTATCAATACGTTGTTTTCTTGGTAGTTTATTCTTTAGTAGTGGATGGGGTGAGTTAGCCTTGTGAGGTATTTTACCCGGAGTTGTAGATCATGGTTAGTTCTTGCTAGTCTATTTATGGTTGGGTTTGTTCTTGTTTCACTGTGGCTGTAGACTTGTGCTTTCACTGTGGCTGTAGACTTGTGCTACGTCTTTCTTTTTGAGTGGTCCTAGATAGTTGATTTCCTAGGCTGTTATCTTGCGTGGCTAGAGGTTCTTGTTTTGGTTTGGTGTTACCGGTAGTTATACCAAAGTTGAGATTTTTTATTCAGATGGGAGATGTTGGTTATGCTAGTGAGCATGGTTTGGTTGTGTTTTTGGGTGATAATCAACCCTTTTTATTTGGTTGGTTTAGGAGGTTGGCAGGAATGTGGGTTGTTTCCATATTCTCCCTCAGTTTCTTGTCTAGTGAGGTTGTCTTATCGTTTTCCCCGGTTCCAGTTGCAATGAATTTTGATCGTAGTCCTTTTGTTGAGCCTTTCCTTATGTCATTGTCTTTGGATTTGACTGTAGCATTTTCTACTAAGTGTTAATTGTAGCCTCATGGATGAGATGTATTCGTAGCATTCTGGGTGAGTCAAATATCCGGCCATTTTCTCCTGCTTTATTGAGTCTTGACAATGTAAGTATGGGAGCTAGGTAAATGGCTCTAGATTCTTATTTGAGAAAGGATTTGTAAGGTTCAATTTACGCTGAGGAAGGGCTTGGTTTAGCTGAAAAAGGAGGGAGATGACTCTTATTCATGTTGGTGTGTTTTAGTAGTTAACTGGGGTGACGATGAAGGTTCACTTTGGGATTGTGTATTGGTGATTTGATTTGGCCATCTATAGATTGCAGTGGTTTCCTTCGATTTGGTTTGAGATTTCAGTAGCAGCTGTGGTTTTGGAAACTTCATATTCAAGCCTAGTTGACTTTGGTTCCTATGAGTTCATTGTAGCATACGAGTCTACTCGCGGGTTCGACAAAAGCATTGGTTGGTAAATTGGGATTTCGTTTCAGATTCATGTCTTGGCAGGTTACATCGGATGGTTCGTGGCAGTTCTATTTGGTTGCAGAATCCTAGTGCCAAGAGGTAGTGGGTGCTGGCAACTTAGCTTCTTAACTTCAGTTCGGATGCGGTTTTTGCCCTTGGGCACCTAGTCCTTGGCTAACCTCTATTTTACGCGGGATATTCCTAATTTCAGCGGTGCTCTTCATAGTACAAAGTTTCTTCCTTCTTGGTTGGACAGGTGCAGTGGTGTAAGTTCCAGAACCAGCGGTGATGTATTGTACGTGGTCAGGTTGAACAAGTTGAGACTATCAAACCTATTCTTGGGTCCTAACGATACTTTAAGGTTTATGGACGTCTTCATTTGCCGAGGGTTTAGAAGCTTGTTTGATTAAATCTTCAAGGGTTGTCTTTCATATAGGGTTCCTGTATTGGTTAGACTCGGCGAGTATGGACTGGAAGTTTGATATGGTATATGCTTTGAAATGGTTGGTGGTGTGCAAATTCGGTAGAGTGGTTGATTTGAGCCAAGGGGGTGAGTTGATATTACATGCAAACTTCTATGGCTAGATGGCAACTTTGGACCCAGACACCTTTTCCTTTGCTTACCAGGTGTCCTGACTTGATATTCGTGGTATGGTAGACTCCTTCCCTAGTTGAGATTTGTAAAGCAAGTTCAAGTCCGAATGGTGTTCAATTATTCAGAGTAGCAACATGTACTTCTTGGGGTTTGGAGCTTAGTGATGGTTACGGGCTTCGTGGAAGACTCACCAGACCTCTTGCAGAGTCTTAGTTTTGGTTTTGGCATGTTGGGCAGGTTGCCCTGGTTCATTCACTTTCGGTTGACTCAGAAACGGTGTAGAAGTTGGGTTTGTTCTACAGTTTAGAAGCTTCTTTGTCAACACAAGGTATTCATATATGCCTTTCCCAACTTTGGTGTGCAGACTTCAGTCTGATTCAGATGGGTTGATCAGTTAGGTTCAGTTAGCGAGTTTGGTGTTAGCAAAAGTGTTCTTCTATTGCTTGATGGTCAGTTGGGTCAGGTAACTCCAGTTTTTGAGGACCTGCTACGGGTTGTTATCTTGGATGGCAAAGGTTAGTAGGAAATAACTTGACTTTGATAGAACATAAGTATAAAGGGTTCTTGTGGAATCAACTGGCTCATGAGTTAGTATTTTGGTTGGTGGCTTTTCTTGCAATGTTCATTGTGGTTTCGAAGGTTTGAGTTCTGTGTGTTGATCGCCTTGCTTCTCTTAGTTCGGTGGTGTGTCGGTGCTTATCAGTTGAGATTCCCAAGGTTCAGTATGGGTTGGCAGATCTTTGCAGTTTTGGAGTTTGTGTTTGGAATCTAGCCTGGCTAGTAAGAAGTTTAGGCTTGGTTGCCTTCTTTGGTTCTTTTCTGTTGGGTGTCGTCCAGTTAAGGAGACTACCCGAGTTGTCCGAGAGAGTAGTGCGGGTTTTGTATCCTCTATTCTTTTCATCTCTAGTCTTTCCTTCTTTCCTGACTTTCGAGGATGAAAGTCTTTTTAGTAGTGGATGATGTAATGACCCTCCCGTTCATTTACGCGTGTTTACCTTTCTTGTACAATTAGAGGTTGCCTGTAGTAGCCCCAAGTCATTTATGGCTTGCTGGGACCGGTAGTTCGGTGCCCAAGCCATTTGTTTGGTCTTTTTCCCATTCCTTGTTTAGAGCTTTTAACCTTGGAAATCATTGACTTTAGTCAACATTCTTGTTGAACGTGCTCGAAATCAAATTCCGACAGTTCTGTTAGCTCCGGAGTGTGGACTTTGGTCTATAGGGACCTTTGGTCGGGATCTGGGAGCTTTTTAGCTTAGAATTCTCTCTCATTCTATGTTTTCAAGCCTTTTAGAGTTGAAAGTGTAACTTTGGGTGACTTTTAATGATCGGAGCGTCGGACTCAAAATACGACGATTCCATAAGCTCCGGAATGATGAGTATGGGTTAGGCGGGTGGTTGGTTCGGGTTCTGGGTGGGCCGCCTTTGAGTTCCTTTTCGTTAGTGTTGACTAGGGTCAACATTTCTCCGAAACGACCTAATATGGAAGTTTCATCAATTCCGTTGAGTCTGGAACATCATTTCCACACTATTAGCATTATTGGTTTTTTAATATCGATTTCCGATTGTGCCCGGAATGCACCGTAGAGTTTTCAAAAAATTACAGAAAATAGTTGCAGGCATGGCCTTCAGTGCCAATGGTGCCCAGGGAGTGCGATCACGCTGGTCTGTGGCAGGCCTTGAGGGGCGATGGCACTGACCAATTTCCAGCAAATATAAATTGCGTTGCTTTCATTTTTGCAGCCCATTTTCTCAACTCTTCCCAACTCCAACTCCTAAAATACTCTCCCAAATTGCTCCTATATAAATCCTAAATCTTGGGGAATCATTTGTTCGTCGATTATCCGTAGTTCTTCGATCCTTGGTAAGATTCTTCCCCAACTTACTTCTTTTGTTTTCTCAAAATTCCACCATTGATGCTTATTTCAAGCTTGGAAATTCTTATGTAGTAGCTTTTCCTAGCTCGTGCATGCTTCATGGGGAGGAAGGATTGTCCGCCTTGGCTTAAAATCCGTCTTTGTGGTAAGTAATTCTTGCCAAATTTCCGGAATCATTTCTTGAAATTCCTTCTTTAAATTCTTGACTTGAGCGGGTTGTTTTAAGCCCCAATTGTTGTCCGTTTTTTCTCAAATTTTTAGCATGCGCTCCCCGGATGGTAAGGAACCCCTGTGTGTTTTTTGTTTTCGGTATCGGGTTGCGGGGCCCATGGCCCTGTTTGCGACTAAAATTTTGACACGGTTATTCTTATAGCAATATAAGTATCGTTAGTCATGTTTTGAAGTATAGATTATTATGTTGATAGCAGTTTTGTGATGTGGAGCTTCCCGGAGTAGTTCAAGCCTAGAAGACACCGTCCTCGCAGCTATTCGTCAGATGGCAGGTAGGTTATGGCTTTCCCTACCTAGATTCTGCGTATATAGGCTATAACTGCATTAATTAGCGTCCTTGGGTGGGTTGTTATAGGTTGGTATCCCAGACCTTGTCTGCCTTTTTGGTCTGTTTATTTTATACGTTGTTTGTAGTATTCTCTTAGTATTGTATACTACCCTTGTGGTCCTGTGTGGCCTTGTATTGACTTTGGAACATAGATAGTGGGTTATTTGGGAATGTACATGATGTCCCAGACATAGAGATATCCTTTTAGGCTAGTTATGTCTGCTGAGTAGCTCTTGGGCCTATGCAGGGTTGATAGGAACTGTTTGTGAGCTGATGGGCTAACTTATATTTGTGTGCGAGCATATCATCCATGAAAATATTTCCCCCTGCATGTTTTACATTGATTTTGGCTGCAAGCCGCTATGTATGGGTTTTCCTAAATTTGCATGGCCTCGGTGGCCCATTTTTGGTATAACCTAATAACGACATGGGATTTTGGATGATTTCACACTTGATTTTCTACTCATACTAGGCTCTGCCGGGCGGAGTACTACACGTAATTTTCTTACAGATTTATACCCGGATATGCTCTTGGCACTCTTTGTGAGGGTTGTTGAGACTTTTATTATTGATTTAGACCTGAGTATACTTCGGGCACCCTTTGAGAGGGTCTTTTGAGATTACTACTATTGTTTTAGACTCGGGTCGAAGCTGGGTATGTATTACGAGATTCAGAGTTTTGAGCTACATTTGATACCTAGCCACTGACTTAAACCCGGACTTGATTCTGGAGGACATATTTTGATTCTGAGCTTTTGTATGTGGTCGAGAGGTAGACCTCCATGGACCCCTGTCGTTCCTGGGCCATAGGCTATGAGCCGATGTAGTATGCCAGGAAGGGGGTGTACGAAGGAGGAGAGGTACATGGGAAAGAGCCTTTCATAGGTCCCGCCTCTATATGGGCCCGAGTGGTACCTGAGGGGGAACATACCGGTTACGTTCACATCATTTCATCATCTTGCATATTTCACCTGAATTCCACCCTTGTTTGCTGTGTGTTCAGTGTACACTCAAGTTTTATGGGCGGCCAGAGTGTTTGTTTTCACTTGATTGTGTTCCTCGGTTGTATGGCCGGCCATTAGGACTATAGGTAGGTTTTATTAGCCCTGTTACTTCCTAGATCTAGTTGTGGTCCCTCTGTTCTTGTGAATTAGTATGTTTTAGTCTGTTAAGGTTGTCGAGTTTTGGGAATGAGATTAGTAGTGGATGATGTAATGACCCTTCCGATTATTTATGCGTGTTCGCCTTTCTTGCACCATTAGAGCTTGCCTGTAGTGGCCCCAAGTCATTTATGACTTGCTGGGACTGGTAGTTTGGTATCCGGGCCGTTTGTTTGGTCTTTTGCCCATTCTTGGTTTTAGAGCTTTTAACCTTGGAAATCATTCACTTCAGTCAACATTCTTAGTGAACGTGCTCAAAATTAAATTCCGACAGTTCTGTTAGATTCGGAGCGTGGACTTTTGTATAGAGGGACCTTTGGTTGGGATTCGAGACCTTTCAGCTTGTAATTCTATCTCATTCTGTGTTTTCAGGCCTTTTGGAGTTGAAAGTGTAACTTTTGGTGACTTTCAATGATCGCAGTCTTGGACTCGAAATCCGATGATTTCATAAGCTCCAGAATGATGAGTTTGGGTTAGAAGGGTGATTGGTTTGGGTTTCGGGTGGGCCAGACTAATTTCGAGCCTTTGAGTTCCTTTTCGTTAGTGTTGACTTGGTTCAACATTTCTCTGAAACAACCTGGTATGGAAGTGTCGTTGCTTCCGTTGAGTCCGGAACGTTGTTTTCACTCTATTAGCATTATTGGTTTTTGAATATCGGTTTCTGATTGTGCCCGAAATACCCCGTAGAGTTTTCAAAAAATTGTAGAAAATAGTTGCAGGCCTGGCCTTCAGCGCCAACGACGCCCAGGCAGCGCAATCGCACTGGCCTATGGCAGGCCTTGAGGGCCGATGGCGCTGACCAATTTCCAGCAACTATAAATTGCGTTGCTTTCATTTTTGCAGCCCATTTTCTCAACTCTTTCCAACTCCAACTCCTAAAATACTCTCCAAATTGCTCCTATATAAATCTAAAACTTGGTGAATCATTTGTTCATCGATTATCCGTAGTTCTTCGATCCTTAGTAAGATTCTTCCCCAACTTACTTCTTTTGTTTTCTCAAAATTCCACCATTGATGCATGCTCATTCCAAGCTTGGAAATTTTTATGTAGTAGCTACTCCTAGATCGTGCATGCTTCGTGGGGAGGAAGGATTGTATGCCTTGGCTTAAAATTCGTCTTTGTGGTAAGTAATTCTTGCCCAATTTTCGGAATCATTTCTTGAAATTCATTCTTTAAATTCTTGACTTGAGCAGGCTGTTTTGAGCCCAAATTGTTGTCCATTTTAGCTCAAATTTGGAGCATGCTCTCTCGGGATGGTAAGAAACACATGTGTGTTTTACTTTTTGGTATAGGGTTTTGGGGCCCATGGGCTTGTTTGCGACCCAATTTTCACCCTGCTATTATTATAGCAATATGGGTATCGTTAGTCGTGTTTTAACGTATAAATTATTGTGTTGATAGCGGTTTTGTGATTTGGAGCTTTCCAGAGCAGTTCGAGCCTGTACGACACCATCCCCACAGCTATTCATCGGATGACAGGTAGGTTATGGCTTTCCCTACCTAGACTCTGCGTATATAGGCTATAACTGCATTAATTAGTGTTCCGGGTTGGTTGCTATAGGTTGGTACCCCAGACCTTATCTACCTTTTCGGTCCGTTTATTTCATACGTTGTTTGTAGTATTCGCGTATATTGTATACTACCTTTATGGTCTTATGTGGCCTTGTATTGACTCCGGAACATAGATGGTGGGTTATTTGGGAATGTTCGTGCAGTCCCAGACATAGCGATATCCTTTTAGGCTGGTTCTGTCTGCTGAGTAGCTGTTGGGCCCTTGCAGGGCTGAGAGGAACTATTTGTGAGCCACTGGGCTAACTTATATTTGTGTGCAAGTATATCATCCATGAAAAGATTTTCCCCTGCATGTTTTACTTCGATTTTGGCTGCGAGCCGCTATAAATGGGTTTTCCTAAACTTGTATGGCCCCAGGGGCCCATTTTTGGTATAACCTAATGACGAAAAAGGATTTTGAATGATTTCGCATGTGATTTTCTACTTATACTAGGCTATGCCGGGCAAAGTAATACACTTGATTTTCTTACGGATTTTGACCCAGATACGCTCTGGGCACCCTTTGAGAGGGTTGTTGAGACTTTTATTAACGATTTAGATCTGAGTATACTTTGGGCACCCTTTGAGAGGGTCTTTTGAGATTACTACTATTGTTTTAGACCCGAGTAAAAGCCGGCCATGTACTACGATATTCTGAGTTTTGAGCTACATTTGATACTTAGCCACTGGCTTGAACCCGGACTTGATTCTTGAGGACATGTTTTGATTCTGAGCTTTTGTATGTGGTCGAGAGGTAGACCTCCATGGACCCCTATCGTTCCTGGGCCATAGGCTATGGGCCGATGCAGTATGCCAGGAGAGGGGTGTACGGAAGAGGAGAGGTACATGGGAAAGAGCCTTCCATAGGTCCCGCCTCTATATGGGCCTGAGTGGTACCTGAGGGGTAACATACCAGTTACGTTCACATCATTTCATCATCTTGCATATTTCACCTGGATTCCACCCTTGTTTGATATGTGTTCAGTGTACACTCCAGTTTTATGGGTGGCCAGAGTGTTTGTTTTCACTTGATTGTGTTCCTCGAGTGTATGGTCAGCCATTAGGACTGTAGGTAGGTTTTATTTGCCCTGTTGCTTCCTAGATCTAGTTGTGGTCCCTAGGTTCTTGTGAATTAGTAAGTTTTAGCCTGTTGAGGCTGTCGAGTTTTGGGCCTGATATTATTGAGGGGCTAGTGTGTCCTATCTTACTGAGATGTTGATTTCGTAGCTTCAGAGCGATTGTGGGGTTCTTGATTCCAGTTTTATCCTGGCTTCCATAGTAAGTTTGAATGCATTGGGTTGGTTATTCCATCTTAGGTTTGATTTGTGAGTGTTTTACGACTATTTTACCTTGGCATTGATACTTCAAGCTTGTTTCTATTAGTGTGTGATTTCTAGCACGATTGTTGGTTGCTTTCCTTCTTTCTCATTGTTTTGAGGTTATCGATATACCGTCCATCTCTTTAAATTCTCCTTTTATATACTATTGTTGCAAGGATTCCAGGTGCATTCTTCTTTCTTACACCTGTGTTCTGTATATATTGGTTATCTGTGCTAGCATTGTTTGCTTATGACCCTTGGATGTCTATTTTCCATGCTTGTTCCTTGTGCTTTCTCTATTGCTTCCGTGACTACTTTCTTGATATATGCTACTTACTGTTTTTATATTATATATGCCCTCAGTCAGCCGATGATGCCTACTGAGTACCTGTTCTTTTGATGCTCATACTACACTTCTGCACTTTTTGGTGCAGATATTAGTTGAGCATTCGCCGTTGATCGCGTTGGAGACTCATACAGCTTTTGGATATTCGAGACTAGGGTGAGCATCTAACGGTCTGGAGCTTGGCGATATCTCATCTGTTGTACTGATACTCCTTGTATTTTTGAAGACGGATTTATATTGTATTTTGTTGCTTCTAGCACTTGTACTCTATTAGAAGCTTATGTACTGTCGATACTGATACGCCCAAATTACAACTCCAATTAAGAAGCGTAAGCGGTCGTCGTCAAATATAGAACCCAACCGAGGTTGAGGTCGATCCCACAGGGAATAAGGTGCAAATTAAGTCGTTAGTAATTTAGATGACTAATAATAAATAGTTTCCGGTAATGGGGGGGTTTCTAGTGATCAATCTTTAATTGCTACTTGAATATTTCAAATAGTAAACAATGAACTTTTATGAGTAAAAATCAATATTAGAGATGAACTAGGGATGTGTTCACCATGGTTTCGTAAACAACCTCAGGTAAGAGTTGAATCGGGTTCTTTTCATATCATAATCACAAAGTAATTTAATTCATTCCTACATCTAAACGTTTCTCAACCAAATAGACGCTTTTCTTTCCAATTCTCTCGAACTTGAAAAGATACAATACAAAAATCAATGTATACCCCAAGTAGGTTAACCTCGCTAGAGCGTCAACCATTAGATGGGAGTTAGTAGTCCCGAATCCTCGTTGTTAATCAAATTTTCTCGGTTTTAATTCCTTTGCTCAAGCAAATCAAACCTACGTATGCTCTAATGTTTGCAACCATTAGAAAACAGTAAAAACGAAAGATTAAAAAACGTAACATGCACACAAACCAAACCCGATATCACAAGAACCCTAAGTTATTACTATTCCATGGATTCCACAACCCTAGTTGTGCGAAGTTTAGCCACTCATGCTTTAAGATGAAGAGAAGACAATGATATTCATAAATAAAGTAGAGATTCTTACAAATAATATGAAAATCACTGCAATTTCTCCAAGAAAAATAAGCCAAACGATTCCCAGAACAATGGAGGAAAAATAAGAATACGTTTTTGTCGTATTTTTCTCTCAAAAAGTCATCCAAAACATTGCTTAAAATATTGGGTAATATCATCGTAGAATAACCCTAACACTGGGTATTTGTAGCAGTCCAGGAAATAAAGTCCAAAAATAGAATTTTCAGAATCTCGCTTTGTATTTGGTGGCCCACTTGACGAACCGTCACATGAGTGACTGGCCGTCAGGGTGGCCGTCGTCACTATCCAGTGGGTATGCTGCCTTTGCTTCATCTTGGTTGCCTGGGTGACGGCCCACCAAGTGTGTGATGGCCAGTCATGCCAGCCACCACTCCATTCCAGTGTTGCTGCTAGACTTGGTGTCTTGTCTGACGGCCCACCAAGTGTGTGGTGGCCAGTCATGCCAGCCACCACTCTTATCCAATGTAGCTCTTTCATCATGTTTCATTCATTTTCTATCTTTGTCTCCATTTCCTGCAAATATAACATAAAAACATGAAAAACCACAAAGGTTGCTTAAAAACTTACGAGTATTCTTAGTTAAAAGGTGTCAAATGTGTCGTAGAATCCCGGCACATCAACACCCTCAACGTAAAATGTTCGCTTGTCCTCAAGCAATATGAAAACAAAAACAAAACTAAAGACTCAACTACGACACTATAAAACTTGTTTCTAGCAACCATGGCTAATAAATGATTCAAGCAATTCAAACCAAGCTCCCCCGGTACTACAAAAGTGTTCTGAAAAGCTAACTCGTCAGGATCCAAGGGTGTCAGTCCGATGCAAACGAGCGCTCTACATATGCATGACCCGCTATCCCAACAATCAGCGAGTGATATCAAAATCCTGATGCCCTCACTAAAAGGAAGTCCCACACATAGAGTTTCGGGACTAAGTATGGCACTCACGCTCCCAAATGATTTCAAACAACGCACATGCGATGCCATAGGCTTGCCTTATTATTCTATTTCCATTGTTCAGAAAGTTGCTCAGGATTACTATAGGACTTGTTACGGCTTGTAACGAGGCTTCGGGTGCAGGTAGGGTACATTTAGGGATTAATGACTAAGCCCTCCTTGGAATCGCTAACCCACTATTTCCACTAAACTATCTTCATCCAACTTTATTCACCTTTTATTTCCTTCTTCCTAGCTACGGATGCGGCCTTTTCATTTTGACAATTCCTTTTTCATTTCTTTTTCTTTCTTTTTCCTTTATTCTTCTTTGTTTTTCTAGGCACACACCCACATTTTTCCATTCTACCCACAACTAATCTTTTCCGTTCTAGTTTTATTCTCATCAATTTCCCGTTACAGTAGCCATTAGGCTGATTGCCTGAGTTGAGGTGCACGATGTCCAAGGAAGGACTAGGGCAAAAATAGGGATTCTAAGATTAAAAAGGGACGGTGATAGGTTATAGAAGGAACGGGGTCAATCAAGGCTCAAACAGGGATCAAAGGGATCATTAACATTTGGACGGTCTTTTGGGATAAGTGGACTACACACAAAAAGGGCCTGTGATCCTTTCCTAAGCAACTAGCTTCCAACTTCAACAAAATAAACTGGGCAAGTTCTAGATGCATGCAAAGAGTAAGAATTTCAACAAAAAGCTCACACGCATTTCGCATCAGGAAACCATTCCACTACCAATCATTGAAACAACCGTTCAGCCTAAACAAGATCATTCTTCGCACATGCATACAAAGACACTCAAGGATCCATAACAATTACTTTTCCACACACAAGTACAAAAAACTTTTTCGGAGGGGGCTTCTTTTTATTTTAAGCATTCACAGCCATGATTGCTACAATAACACACAACAATAGCAAAAACAACCTAAACATGCCAGTTCTACTAGATAGCACACCGAAGGAAAAAAAACACGACAACAAAAACCTTCGGTGGTAATACCCCTACCCCCAATAAAATAATCTAGCATTGTCCTCAATGCATATTGAAGAAGATATACAGAACAAAGGAATAGGGGTACCTGTGAAGCCTAGGTTTCGGGATTTGGAATAGTGATGCTAGTTTTGGTTGGCGTACTCAGCTCATCAACATCTGCAGCCTCTCCAGACTCTGGTACTGCACTAGATTATGCCCCACCTGCTTGGGAACGTACCCTCTCCTATCGCAGCTACTCGTCTACCACCGACCGCTGCTTTGCAACCTCTAACTCATCCTCCTCAGTTGATTTCTTTCTGTGCTTTTTTTTTTTGACATCTTTACCCCACTTTCACCTGCTTGGGGTTCATTAATTCTCAGTGGCCGACCCATCAAATCCACTATCATGGTTTCTTCCAAGTCTACGAAATCCTAAGTCTCATCATAAGGCGCTTTTTCTTTCTTTAGGGCGATGATTTCATCCTTTACCTTTTTCAGTTCCACATCAAATCTTGCCAGGTCCGGGATGCTCATTTCATTTAGCCTTGCCTCCATCTGGGTTTCCATAGCATCGACCCTTGCACGTAGCCCCTCAAATGGCCTCAGAGCCTTCCGTATTTCTTCATCAATGGTGGGCTTGAATAAGTCCGTCTAAGCGGCAATTTGCTTATCCATCTGTTTTTGCTTCTGCACCATTTTAGCAAAATTTCAGGGGTTCATGTGATATTCCGGTTGTAGAGGAGGCCTTGATACAGTGGCAGAGCTTTCGGCAGTAGCTCTAGTTGTTCGTGAGGTCTTCGGATCAAACACCCCAAGTGGCATCTCTATGCCTGATGGAGTGTCGGTCGCCTCGGAGGTGGTTGTGGTTGGTTCCTCAAAAATCTGAGGCTTATGAATTCTCATGTCGAACTTAGTGTCATCCTTTGATTTGTCAATATTTTGCTTGATGACGCTGTCACTTGATCATTAATACCATCCAATATTGGTAACTCCGCACGCCTGCATAACTCAGTAACCAGACACGGCAATGGCAAAGAAGAAGCGGTTTTCATGGCTCTGGTCCGCATCTCGTCTGCAATTATCATTCTAAAATTTATGACATACCCGGCTATCAAACTTGCCACTAGGATGGCACTTACCTCATCTAGATTAGCATCTCTACCTGTAGGAAAGAGCTTGTACCGCACAACAGCCCACTAAAACTTTGCTACAAAGCTCAGTGATTGCTTTGATATCCGTCCCCTCTGTGTTAGCCAAGATGGTGAGCCATCAGTGAATGTCCGTGCTAACCACGGTCTCTGCGAGTATGTGTTGCCAATCTTGTCATGAAACTCTGGCATATCCGGTGGAGGAATGTATTCAGGGCCGAAGAGGACTCTGTTAATCATCTCTCTGGAGATGTTTACTTGTTTACCCCAAACCAGAACCCTGTCCTGCCTTGGTGCTTATTTAACCCTTTTTCCTTTCTCTCATTTGCTCTCCAAAAATGCCAAATAGTTGGCATAGAATTCCCATACTATTTTTGGATAATAGAATCCCGGAGGTGTGCTCATCCAATCAAGCTGGTACCTCTGAAACTGTGTCTGAAGAACTGGATATTCTGGTAGATCTGTGGTAATGATTTGCACTTCCTCAACTATCGGTCTTTTGTGGCTCCTCACTTTTGTTTTGGTAAGACCATCAAGATAGTGCTTCCAAGCACCCTCAAGTACCCACCGGATCGATTCTCTATCCATGGGTGCCCTTTCTGCAACTTTGGTGGCCTCAGTACCACTTACATCTTCCGGACTGGAGCTGGAGCTACCACTTTCTTCAGATCCACTATCACTCCCTGACCTACTGCTAGATGACCCACTCTCCTCTTCAGAATGGGAGACTTGGGTGTTTCTTCATTTGGATAGCCTAGTCTGGTAGGCCGGGGCTTCAATTGCTTCTTCTTCGCTACCCGATTCATCTACTAGGGTCCGAGTGGTAGCGGCTCTTTCTTTCCTCTTTTGAGCTTGACCGTGAGGTGGTTGTTGTTTGGGAGCCATGTACCTGTACGGGAACAAGTTAGAATACATGAGAATGGGAAAACACCAAGCAAATGCCACTGTTTTGGAGTGACGGCTTGGGTAACGGTCAGTCACAGGGGTGACCAACCGTCACACCAGCCGTCACTCTTAGACAGTGCATTGGTTCATTGTTGAAGGCTTGGCTGACGGTCATTCAAATGTGTGATGTCCCGTCATACCAACCATCAGACCAAGGCATTGTACTTTTACTATGGCAGTTTTCTCGATGAGTCGTCACCAATGTGGTGGCTTATCGTGGCAACCGTCGGTGTTACACAGTGATTGTTTACTCCCTTTGGGGCATTTCCTCGAACACTTGGTGTTCTATTAGTGGTTTTCCCATTCTTTGTGGGATTTGGTTTCACAAGTCACCACCCATCATCTATTTAATCCCATGGGTTACTCAAGACTTCACCCATGTCAAATTTACAATTTCAAACAACAACAAAAACAATCACACCTAACAATTTCACACCAAAATTTCACACCATCCATCCCCTCCTTGTTCTTCTTTTTATTTTCAACTAAGACCAATCAACAATTCAAGAAAGAAAAGGTTTAGCATCATACCTTGTGTTTGTGATTGGCAAAGAAGACTCTTTTTCTTTCTCTTGAGTTACAAGAACAATGAATACTTAACTTTCTACTTTTACCCTTCGACTACGGTAGCCGACCTTTCATTTGGAGTTTTAGGGAAAGTGACGTATGGAGAAGATAAGTGGGATTGATTTGGAAGAGCAAGGATTTTGGATTTGGCTTTGGATGAGAGAAGATGAATGAGAGATGAGTGGGGTGAAGGAAGATGAAAGAAGGTGAAGGAACCGTTTCAATATTTGAAATGGGTTCCTTCGTTTGGGTCTTAAGGGGTTTTGGGTCGGGTCGGTCCCACATTTTAAAGAAAAAATACTTACCTGAGGTTAGTGGTTTGCGTGATGGTCCGTCGCTTGAACCGTCAGTCTTAGATAGTGACTCCCCAACTGTAGTGTTCATGTGGCGGCTTGGATGACGGCCTACCACATCTGTGATGGACCGTCACTACAACCGTCACCACTAAACAGTGGAGACCTGTATTTGGTTCACCTGTGACGATTTGTGTGGCGGTCCGTCAAGCAATTGACGACCCACGAAGCGGGCCCGTCACCCCTAAACAGAATACAACTTTTATTTCCACCTTTTTGTACCTGCACACTCAACGCATAGATTAACCAATTCTAAAAAAAATAAAATATTATTCTAGAATCATAGTACAACAACAAATTATGGGTTGCCTCTCATACATCGCCTGATTTAACGTCGCAGCATGATGTCGGTATCTTGATTACTCAGACTTCATCAAGATACACCAGACACAAGCTATTTTCCTCCTCCGGGAGGCCCAGGTATTGCTTCACCCTTTGCCCATTGGCTTTGAACAACTCACCATCCTTATTTTCGAGTTCAACCACGCCGGATAGAAATACTTGGTGCACTTTGAATGGCCTGGACCATTTGGATTTGAGTTTTCCGAGAAATAATTTGAACCTAGAGTTGAACAACAATACCAAGTTCCCGACTTTGAACTCCCTTTTCTCAATTCTTCTGTCATGGTATAGCTTCATTCGTTCCTTGTAGAGAGCGGATCTCTCATATGCTCACAATCGGAACTCATCCATCTCATTCAATTGTTCCAACCTTAGTTCCGATGCATCTTTCCAACTGAGATTTAACTTTTTGAGTGCCCAAAAGGCTTTGTGCTCAAGTTCCACGGGCAAGTGACAAGCTTTACCAAAAACAAATTGGTAAGGAGACATAACTATTGGCGTTTTAAACGTTGTTCGGTACGCCCAGAGTGCGTCATCCAGCTTCCTAGCCCAATCTTGCTGGTTCACATTCACAAACTTTGCCAATATCTCTTTAATTTCACGGTTCGACACTTCGACCTGCCTACTTGTTTGGGGGTGATAAGGCATGGCTACTTTGTGTTGCTTCACCCCATACTTTGCTAGAGCATCCCGGAACACCTTATTGCAAAAATGTGACCCTCCATCACTTATGATCGTGCGAGGGGTGCCAAACCAAGCAAAGATATTTCTTTTCATAAAAGCCACCACACTCTTCCCTTCATTATCGGCCAAAGCAACTGCCTCTACCCACTTTGAAACATAATCAACCGCTACCAAGATATAACGGTTCCCATAAGAACTGTCAAAAGGGCCCATGAATGCCATACGTCGAACAACTCAACCTCCAGAATAGTGGGCATTGGCAACTCTTGTTGACGAGAGATTGCTCCTCTTCGTTGGCATTGATCACAACATTTGGCAAATTCATACGAATCTTTCTGAATTGTTGGCCAATAATAACCACACTGTAAGATTTT
This sequence comes from Jaltomata sinuosa, assembly GCA_003996215.1. NCBI lineage: Eukaryota > Viridiplantae > Streptophyta > Magnoliopsida > Solanales > Solanaceae > Jaltomata > Jaltomata sinuosa. The sequence goes on from QJPP01004252.1 coordinate 104,369, forward strand.
TTAGGTAGTTCGATTACCCGCATGATGCCCTCCAACTGGGGACGAATGAAAAACTTGTAAGATCCTTGTAATTTCTACTTCCGGTACACATCTCCGTACTATGTTGTCAGCACACAACCGGAATAAATATGGCTCATCCCAAAAAAATTATTTGCATCATGGAGGAATTTCTTTTTCTGGTGGAAGTTCAAATCTTCCGGCATCATGTCACTCACCACATAATTTGCGAAATCGGCATACCAAGGCACCATATCATGTGACCTAGCCAACACATGCTCATCCGGAATTGCATCATCAATCTTTGGTTCATCTGCTACTTTTTTTCACTTTCAAGTCTGGACAGATGATCCGCCACTTGGTTTTCACAACCATTCCGATCATTGACTTCAAAGTCAAATTCCTGTAACAATAACACCCATCGGATTAGTTGAGGCTTTGCATCCTTCTTGGTCATTAAATACCTCAAGGTTGCATGATCTATGTGCAACACAACGTTTGTACCAAGTAAGTATGCTCTGAATTTCTCAAAAGTGTATACAACAACTAGTAGATCCTGTTCTGTCACTGTGTACTTCTTTTGCGCTCCATTCAATGCCTTACTAGCATAATAAATGGGGTGAAAAAATTTATCTCGCTTCTGTCCCAGAACAGCTCCAAGTGCAACACCACTTGCATCACACATTACCTCAAACGGTTTGGACCAATCTAGGGCAATTATAATAGGAGCAGCCACTAACTTTTCTTTCAGGCACTCAAACGCCTTCAAACACTCAACATCAAATACAAACTTAGTCTCTTTCAAGAAACCTGCACAGAGGGTTAGCAATTTTAGAGAAATCTTTAATGAATCTTCGGTAGAATCCAGCATGACCAAGAAAGATCCTCACACCCATTAATGAGATGGGTGGAGGTAGTTTCACGATGACTTCTATCTTGGATCTATCCACCTTTAGACCTCTCACAGATATCTTGTGTCCCAATACAATGCCTTCTTTCACCATGAAATGGCATTTCTCCCAATTCAGCACGAGGTTTGACTCTTCCCACCTTTCCAATGCTTGACCCAGATTAGTCAAGCAATCTTTAAATGCATCACCCACCACAGAGAAGTCATCCATGAAGACTTCCAATGTGTTCTCCACCATATCAGAAAAGATAGACATCATGCATCATTGGAATGTTGCAGGAGCATTGCAAAGACCAAAGGGCATGCATCTAAAAGCAAACGTCCGTAGGGGCAGGTGAAAGTGGTTTCTTCTGATCTACCGGGGTGATAGATATTTGGTTGTACCCCGAATATCCATCCAAAAAGTAGTACCAACCCCTGCCAGCTAATCTATCCAGCATATGATCCATAAAGGGCATGGGGAAATGATCATGGAGAGTCCAAGAGTTTAGCTTTCGGTAATCCATACAGACTCACCACCCCACGACAGGTCTTAATGGAATCAGCTCATTTCTTTCATTAGCTACTACAGTCATCCCTCCCTTCTTAGGAACACATTGCACTGGGCTTACCTATTTGCTATCAGAAATTGGGTAGAACACTCCAGCATCGAGCCATTTGATGATTTCTTTCTTTACCACCTCTTGCATTGGCAGATTCAGTCTCCGCTGGTGCTCAGTGGTGGGAGTGAAATCTTCTTCTAACTGTATCTTGTGAGTACAAATACCTGGCAGGATGCCAATAATATCCGCAATGGTCCAGCCGATTGCTCTCTTGTGTCTCCTCAGTATTGACAGTAAAGCTTCAACTTGTGTTTCCACAAGGTCTGCCGCAATGATCATAGGTAAGGTATCTGTATCACCTAAAAATGCATACCTCAGATGGCCTGGCAACTCTTTCAACTCTAACACCGGCGCCTCCTCAATAGAAGGCTTTGCAGGAGGTGCCGGCATGTTCTTCAAGTCAATATCTAATTTATTTGGGGCGTAAAAATGTGACCCCATTCCAACCAGAGCATTTACAATTTCTTCATAATCTTCGATATCATCATCATCGAAGTTTATCATAACCGCTGCCAACGTCTCTACAACAAATTTCTCTTCAGCAGAAATAATCACATCATATTTGGCAACAATATCAATAACCGAGACGACATTCATGTCCCTCGGTTGCTTCATTGACTTGCACACATTAAACTTCACTATTTCATTGTTCAACCTGAAAGCCAACTCGTTGCTCTCCATATCTACTAATACTCTTCCGGTTGCCAAGAAGGGTCGTCCCAAAATAATAGGGACTTTAAAGTCCACTTCGCAGTCCAAAATCACGAAGTCTGCCGGAAAGATGAACTTTCCCACCTTCACAAGCACATCATACAAAATACCCACCGGTCGTTTAATCGATCTATCAGCCATCAACAATCTCATAGTCGTCGGTTTGGGGGCTCCTAAGCCCAACTGCCGATATAAGCCAACGACATCAAGTTTATGCTAGCCCCCAAGTCACAAAGAGATTTTTCAAAATTAAACTCCCCGATGGTGCAAGGAATAGTGAACGCACCAGGGTCTTCTTTCTTTTGGACTAACGACCTTGATGAAATGGCGCTACAATGGTGGAGGTTATCTTCTGGTTCAAAACTTACCGACCTCTTCTTTGTGATCAATCCTTCATGAACTTGGCATAACCGGGCATTTGTTCAAGTGCATCCACCAGAGGAATATTCACGGAGATCTGCTTGAGCATGGTGATAAACTTGTGGAATTTCCCATCTTCCACCTTCTTTTTGATCCTCTGAGGGAAAGGAGGAGGAGGCTTTGGCATATGTTTTGGAAGTTTTTCAACTTCCTTGCTCTTCTCCGTGAGCAATTTAGAATCATCCTCTACAAAGTGGGTTTTTCAACATGAACACCCACACCCTCATCACTCACCTTTTCATCATCAATGAGCTCATCTTCTTCAATAACATCATCTTTATACTTTTGAATTATCGGACGTGATTCCGGTAATGTCTTACCGTTTCTTGTGGTGATCGTCATACAATTCCCGTTGTTCGTCGGGTTTTGAATGGTGTCACTCGGCAATGTACCAGATTTCCTTTGATTCAGCGACGCCGCGATTTGACTCATTTGTTGCTCTAACTGCTTCATTGAGGTGGAATGGGAATCCACCAACTGACTCATTAAAGATAATTCAGATTTCATTTCCTTGACTCCGGAGTCAGTAGATTCCACCTTCAACAACATCTTCGCCATCATATTCTCCAATTTGGACGTCCCTGTCTCATTTCTAGATCTTTCCCGATTACCAGGTGGTACATACAACCCACCTGTATCGGTTTTATTCTTTCAGTTCCCCTGATCACGATCTCTGTAGCCAGTATTTTCATAGTAGTTGTCCTTCTGATAGTTCCGACCTTAGTTCCCCTGGCCATTGGCCTAGAAACCCCCCAAATAATTAGCCTCCTCATCAGATTCAGACTCTGCTGCTCTACCTTGGGAACCCACAGCTTTCACTTTCTACATACCTCCTGACAGCAAATGTTTTGTCAGTAGGTCCATTTGCATTTTCAGATGGGCCATATCTTGGTCCCACTCTTCCTCTTTCCTGCGCTATTCCGTTGGCATACCAACTGCATAAGTGCTAGCAGCTACCTTTGTATCCCGTGTGTGGCAGGACCTGTTGGTTTTAGTGAGTCAGTCCAAAATAGTTGTGGCATCGATAAAGGTATGACCCATAAATGCTCTACCTGCTGCATTATCCAGTGTCGGTTTGGTAGCCGAATTCAGTGCCCTTTAGAATGTCTGCATCAAAAAATTATCGATCAACTGATGGTTTGGGCATTGTTTCAACTTTTTCTTGAACCGCAACTAGGTCTCATGTAAGGCCTCATGAGGTTGTTTCCAGAAATTGTTGATTTCGTCCCTTAGCTATATCATCCTAGAGGGAGGTAAGAACCTTTCTAGGAAAGCTCATTTCAACAGTCCCCAGGTTGTTATAGAATTAGGAGTTAGCTCAGTCAACCACATCGCTATTTCATCCGACATAGATAGCGGGAACAACCTAAGCCTGATGGACGTCTGATTCACTCCTGGCAATTCAAACGACTTGCAGATGCTCACAAAATTCATAAGGTGCCTGTTGGGGTCATCACCAGTCACACCACGAAACAACCTTCTCAAATTCAATAGCTGAATCATTGTGCTAGTAATGTTGAACTTATCCCCGGGCGCTAGCGGAGGAAGAACAATGGCGCCTATAGCACCAACTCCATCTAAGTCGATATCCCCATCATCATCCAAAGTATACTTCCTTGGTTGCTGTCGACCTCTACCTCGCTGTTGTGGCCTCTGATCGGCTGAAGCATTATTGTTAACAATATATGTCGGTCTGCCCTCACCCACTAAAGTCTCATTATCTAACCGAACATCATCCTCAATATCATCAACATTCAAATGTTGTTGGGCTTGTTGAGCTGCAGCGAGTCTCGCTGATCTTGTTGTTGTGCATTCATGGTTAGCCTTAACGTTCAATCAAGCTCGGGATCATAAGGTAATGTTGGTTCACCCGAGCGCCGGGTACTTGGCATGCACAACTATGTACCCTGTAAAAATAAAACAAAAACAACAAATAAAAGTAAGTCAGGAAAGTATGACTAAGAGTTAACCAAACACACCGGACTTAATGAACGACCGTATTCCCCGGCAAGGGTGCCAAAATTTGATACGCCCAAATTACAACTCTAATTAAGAAGCATAACCGATCGTCATCAAATATAGAACCCAACCGAGGTTGGGGTGGATCCCACAGGAAATAAGGTGCAAATTAAGTTGTTAGTAATTTAGATGACTAATAATCAATAGTTTCCGGTAATGGGGAGGGGGGGGGTTCTAGTGATCAATCTTTAATTGCTACTTGAATATTTAAAATAGTAAACAATGAACTTTTATGAGTAAAATTCAATATTAAAGATGAACTAGGGATGTGTTCACCATGGTTTCATAAACAACCTCAGGTTAGAGTTCAATCAGGTTCTTTTCATATGCATAATCACGAAGTAATTGAATTCATTCCTATGTCTAAACGTTTCTCAACCAAATAGACGCTTTTCTTTCCAATTCTCTCAAACTTGAAAACATACAATACAAAACTCAATTTATACCCCAAGTAGGTTAACCTCGCTAGAGCGTCAACCATTAGACGAGAGTTAGTAGTCCCGAATCCTCGTTGTTAATCAAATTTTCCCAGTTTTAATTCCTTTGCTCAAGAAAATCAAACCTAGGTACGTCCTAATGTTTGCAACCATTAGAAAATAGTAAAAACGCAAGATTAACAATGTAACATGCACACAAACCAAACTCGATCTCACAAGAACCCTAAGTTATTACTATTTCATGGATCCCACAACCCTAGTTGTGGGAATTTTAGCCACTCATGCTTTAGGATGAAGAGAAGACAACGATATTCATAAATAAAGTAAAGATTCTTACAAACAATATGAAAATCACTGCAATTTCTCCAAGAAAAATAAGCCAAACAATTCCCAGAACAATGGAGGAAAAAGAAGAATACGTTTTTGTCATATTTTTCTCTCCAAAATTCATCCAAAATGTTTCTTAAAATAATGGGTAATATCATTGTAAAATAACCCTAGCACTGGGTATTTATAGCAGTCCAGGAAATAATGTCCAAAAATAGAATTTTCGGAATCTTGCTTTGTATTTGGTGGCCCACTTGATGGACCGTCATATGAGTGACTGGCCTTCAGGGTGGCCGTCACCACTATCCAGTGGGTATGCTGCCTTTGCTTCATCTTGGTGGCCTGGGTGATGGCCCACCAAGTGTGTGGTGTCCAGTCATACCAGCCACCTCTCCTATCCAGTGTTGCTGCCAGACTTGGTGTCTTGGTTGACGGCCCACCAAGTGTGTGGTGGCCAGTCATGCCAGCCACCACTCTTATCCAGTGTAGCTCTTTGATCATGTTTCCTTCCTTTTCTATCTTTGTCTCCATTTCCTGCAAATATAACATAAAAACATCAAAAACCACAAAGGTTGCTTAAAAACTTGTGAGTATTCTTAGTTAAAAGGCGTCAAATGTGCCATAGAATCCCAGCACATCAGATACCAAGTCTTGGCGTTAGTGTAGTTTGTTTTATGTATATATTCCGGTTATTTCCTTCCGCATTGTCTATCTTTTACATTCTTCTTCCGCTTATTTCTGCTTATTGTTTATTTTAGTTAGGTAGTAGCCCATTACTAACTGTTCCGGGCTACGAGAATTGGTTTGCCTACTGGGGAGTTGTAGGTACCATCATGACCTGTGAAATCAGGTTGTGACATCATAATATTTTGAAATTTAGATGGTGCATTCTTTAATCCGAATGGCATTACATTCCATTCATATTGTCCAATAGGTACATTAAAAGCTATTTTATATTTATGTTTTTCGGCTATTTGTTTCTGCCAAAATCTTGATTTCATATCTAATTTACTATAAATATTAGCTTTATAGGTTCTTTTAAGAAGATATCTTTTATTGGGTATCGGGTATCTAATCCATTTTAAAACCTTATTAAGGGTCTTATAATTTATGAGCAGTCTTGGGGCTCCTCTTTCCTTTTCTGCGCTATTGCTGACATAAAATGCTGAGCAACTCCATGGTGACTTGGAAGGTCTAATATTTTTTTATCAAGTAAATCATTGATTTCCATTTTACAATATTCCATTAACTCATGGTTCATTTGGATAGGTCTTGCCTTGGTGGGGATGACACTTTTGTCAAACCCGTCAATAAATGGTAATTCAACAATATATCTTTTCCTTTCCCAAAAGGCATTAGGAAAGTCCGAACAAACTTCTTGTTCGATGACATCTTGGAGGCTTTTAGCTTTGGCTTCTACTTTCGGGGTTTTTTAAGATGATTCAATCGTCTTAATTTTTATTTCATCCTTTAAATAGTTTATTTGTTGTGAAAGTAAATTTACTCTAAAGTTAGTTTTATCCTTTACAAATTCACTTTCTTCTTTTGACTTACTATTTAGATAAGGGAAAATAATTTATTTTCCTAACGCTATTGTAATGACCCTTCCGGTCATTTATGCGTGTTTGCCTTTCTTGTATCATTACACCTTGCATGTAGCAGCCCCAAGTCTTTTATTGCTTTCTGAGACCAGTAGTTCAGTGCCTGGGCCGTTTGTTTGGTATTTTTGGTCATTTCTTGTTTTAGAGCTTTAGGCTATTGAAATCGTTGACTTCAGTCAACATTCTTGGTGAATATGCTCAGAATCGAATTACGACAGTTCTATTAGATCCGGAGCATGATTTGATCGGGGTCCGGGTGCTTTTCAGCTTGGAATTCTCTCTCATTCTATATTTCAGGCCAGTTGGGCTTGTTTGGTTGGCTTTGGTCAACATTCGAAGAAGAAGACCTTGGATGAAAATTTTGTTAGCGCCATTAGCTCTGGAATGTCAAGTTTAGGCTAGAGGGACCATTGTTTGGGTCCCGAGGCTTTCAGACTTGTTTTCAGCCATTCGGTTCCATTTTTGAAATAGTTGGCTAAAGGTTGATTTTGGGCTTGGGGCCCACCTATCATTAAATTGACCTCCGATGGGATTTTCATCGATTTCATTGGATCCCAAACGCCATTTATAGTCAAATAGATCTATTCGTTTGTGTTCGTGGGACCCCGGATACCTTCCTAGGGACCCAAAGTGTTAAAATATGCCTTGGCATGTTGTTGTTGCTGTTTGGGTGCACCTTTGCCTGTTTGGGTGTCGTTGTACCAGCCCACCTGCGCTGCTTTTGGGCGCACCTGCGCCTAGCGGGCCAACTTTTATAAGTTGTTGCCAGCTTGCTTCTTAATCATTATTCATCTGCCAACTCCGAATTCTCCACCTCTAAAACTCCCAAAACCTCCATGTTTCCACCATTATTCAAACCAATGGATTGGAGATTGGCATTTGTTGATCCTTGCTCGTCTATTGATTCGTAAATTGGTAAGTTCCCGAGTTAATTCCCTTAAAACCCCATGATTTTTCCCTCTTTAATCCTTGTTCTTTGTGGGCTATTTTAGCCTTAATTTCATGTCCGTTTCTACCCATATTTTAGGCATGTTCTCCCGGGATGATAAGAAACACTTTGGTATTTTTCATTTTTGGTTTCAGGTTGCAGGGCCCACGGGCCTGTTTGTGACCCAGATTTTGACCCGGTTATGTATATGGCATTATGGGTATCGTTAGTCTCATATTAACGTGTAGATTATTGTGTTGATAGTGATTTCTTGGTTTTGATCTTTTCGGAGCAGTTCGATCCTGGACAATGCCGTCCTTGCAGCTATTCGTTGGATGACAGGTAGGTTATGACTTTTCCTTCCTAGACTCTGCGTATATAGGCTATAACTGCATCAATTAATATCCTTGGGTGAGTTGTTATAGGTTGGTACCCTAGACCTTGTCAGCCTTTTCTTTCCATTAATTTTATACGCTGATTGTAGTATTTGTTAAGTATTGTATATCACCCTTCTGGTCCTGTGTGGTCTTGTATTGACTCTGGAACATAGACGGTGGGTGATTTGGGAATGTTTGCGAGTCCCGAACATAGTGATGTCCTTTTAGGATGGTTATGTCTGCTGAGTAGCTGTAGATCATGTGCAGGGCTAGTAGGATTGTTTGTGAGCCGTTGGGATAATTTATATTTGTGTGTGAGAATATCATCCATAAAAGGGGTTTTCCCTGCATATTTTACTTTAGTTTTGGCTACGAGCCACTATAGATGGTTTTTCCTAAATTTGCATATCCCCGAGGGCCCATTTTTGGTATATTTGATGATAAAAATGGGATTTTGGATGATTTCACACTTGATTTTTCTAGTGATACTAGTCTCTGTTGGGTAGAGCACTAGACTTGATTTTTCTACTGATACTAGGATCTGCTGGGCAGAGCACTATACCTGATTTTTCTACTCATACGAGGCTCTTTTGGGCAGAGTACAATACTTGATTTCCTACTGATACTAGGCTCTACTGGGCAGAGCACTAGACCTAATTTCTGAATGGTTTAGACCCAGATACGCTCTGGGCATCCTTTGAGAGGGTTATTGAGACTTTTATCTCTGATTTAGACCCGAGTATACTACGAGCACTTTTTGAGAGGGTCTTTTGAGATTACTACTACTGTTTTAGACGCGGTTCAACTCTGGGAATGTAGTTTGAGGTTATGATTTTCTAAGATTTTGCGTTCGTTACTGTATATGGTCAGGGACCTCCATGGGCCCTATGTACCAGGACTTGGGGCTTTGGGATGCGTGTTCCATAGGAGGGGTATACAATGTAGGATAAGGTATAACGGGCACATCCCACCATAGGTCCTCCAACCGAAGTGTCGGGGGGAGGTGCATAAGGATTACTATTATCGGTTCCATTATCATCATCATCATGCATATTTCACTTGGATTCCACCCTTGTTTTTTGTGTGTTCAATGTATGCTCCAGTTGTATGGGAGGCCAAAGGGTTTGTTTTCACTTGATTGTGTTCCTCGGTTGTATGGGCGGCCACTGGGACTGTAGGTAGTTTAGATTACTCTTGTTGCTTTATAGAGTTGGTTATGGTCCTTGTTTCTTTGTGATTTTGCGGTTTTAGCCTGTTGAGGCTCTAATTATGGGATTTTGATTATTGAGAGGGTTAGGGAGTCCTATCTTATTGAGGCACTTTTGTGTGGCCTTCTGAGCAGATTGTGAGTTTCTGGTTCCATTCTTAGGATGATTTGAGTAGTATTCCTCGTATAGTGTGGGTTAGTTATTCCATACTAGGGTTGTGCTTGTGAGGTGGATTCCTATTTATGCTATCTTTAAGGTGGATCGGTGTTATGATTTCCTTATGCTTGTGGATTCTATATTGAGTATGTTAGACTGCTTTCCTTCTTTTCCTTTTTCTTGAGGTTACCAGTATACTGCCATGTTCCTGACTCTCTCTCTCTTTATTTACTTATATTATTGTACAAGGACTCCAGGTGCATTCTTCTTTCCTTCACATGTGACTCTGTGTATTTATATCTTCGGTTCTAGCATTATTTTCTTATAACTCTTGGCTGTCTATTCTCCGTGCTAGTTCCTTGTGCTTTATCTATTGCTTCCATGACTACTTTCTGGCTATCTGCTATTTATTGTTTTTATATATTATATGTGCTCAGTCGGCCGATGATGCCTACTGAGTAGCCGTTGTCTTGGTGCTCATACTACACTTCTGCATCTTTTTGGTGCAGACATTAGGGTGAGATTTTGCCATTGATCACGTTGGAGGCTTGTGCAGCTTTTGGGAGGTTCGAGACTAGGGTGAGCGCTTGACGGTCGGGGCTTGTCTATATCTCATCTATTGTACTATTGCTCCTTGTAATTTCAGAGACAAATTTATATTGTATTTTGTTATTTCTAGCACTTGTATTCTATTAGAAGCTTCTATACTATCGATACCAAGTCTTGGGGTTGGTGTAGTTTCTTATGTATATATATTAGGGTTATTTTCTTCCGTGTTTTCTATCTTTACATTCTACCTCCGCTTATTTCTATTTATTATGCGTATTGGATAGGTAGTAGCACATTACTAACTGTTCTGGGCTATGAGAATCGATTTGCCTACTGGGGGTTTGTAGGTGCCATCATGACCTGAGAAATCGAGTCGTGACAACTTGGTATCAGAGCCCTAGGTTCACCAGTGTCATGGTACAGAAGCAATTGTCTACTTAGAGTCTCGTGGATCGGTACGATGATGTCTGTATCCTATTTGCGTGAAGCTATAGGGAATTTTTAGGAAAGTTTCATCTTCTTGGCTACTTATCGTGCTGTTTTGGCCTAAGATGAGTTCGACAGCGGGTGATGTCGAGGCTTCTGTGCCTATTGCTTTAGTGCTTCCGTTAGTGCCAGGACTTCAGAGAGAGAGTTTATGTCATGCCCGAGGTTACCCCCTAGACGTAACACGAGACTTAGGGCCACAAGGATCCCAAGCTAACCCTTGGGCATAGCGTTCTCAAGCATAACAAAAGACAAGCGGAAGAAAAATAGATAAATCCGGAATTACATACATAGATAATCAAGTCAAATAGAAATACAAAATCCGGAAAGAGACTCTAACACTGTCTATGTCTGAAAAGCCTCTACATGACATAAGGAGTTGCAAGGACAGACCCTAGCTAATCCGAAGTACGAAAGTAAGAAATCAACACTCTAAAATATATCTAGTCCTCTACCTAAAGGGACTCACCAACAGCTGTCAGAGAGTATCCTGGAAGCTCTAGCAATGTGTCTGGGAAGGAACACCTGAATCTACATCATCAGAGGATGCAGCGCAAAATATGCGTCAGTACTATAGGATGTACCGAGTACGTGAGCGATGCATGAATTATGATAAAATAGTTTAAAACATTCTTAAGAATGAACATGTTACGTAAAGAAGGAACATGAATATATATCAAGGTATAAAACATGAAACAATAAATAAAGTTTAAGTTTCATAATATAGAATCATATAACTTCATAGCTTGAAAATAAACATGTGGGAGTTTCTTTTAACCGACATAAACTATGTTGAGCTACATGGAGTCCGATGTATCCGCCCCATCGAAAGGACCCAATATACCTTGCCAGGGTATAGAGGCATGACATATGGCATGATCACTAAATCCGATGCCCAGCAGAGGGGACTTAAAATCTACGGGGGCACGTAGTTCTAAGACCATGGGTACTCTCACCCTGTCCAACTCGGTGCTAAATACTACTCCCAAAACATATAACATATGCTCACATACATATGACATATCTGATTCCAATCTTTTTCATAACTTGTTCATACTTGTTCATAACCCAGATCGTCATACTACTCATGAGTTTTAGTTTAGAAAATGACTCATGAGTATTGATGGAACATCGGGCATCTTATCTTGCATAATACTTTATAACATGGAAAAACTTGCATACTTCAAGACATGTTAAAATTTGCATGGCTCTAGTTCAATTTCATAATACATTTATTTTCATAGAACATTGGAACTAGGCATGAACATGCTTGAAACCCATAACGAACATGCTATCAAAATCCAGTTTGTTTAAATCAATCTTCATGCATGTTGGAATTTCCATGGTTAAACTTCAATTCATGAAAAAAGAGTTAACATGTAAAAACCCATGTGAAATCATGCAAATTAATAGTAATTTTATAATCAAATCATGAGAAGATCCTATTTAGGAAAACCCATAAGAATTTGATAAGAAACCTAATTTGAAGACCATGAAATCACAATTTGAATTAGGGGTTTTGGTCACAAGGGTGAAAGGAACCCATTGTTGATTACCCACATACCTTGATTGAAGATAACCCACTTAAATTGAAAAGACTTAGGAGGCTTGAACTTGGAGCTTGGAGGGGGAATTTTCCTTTTTGATAGAAGAATGAAGATATCAGGAGGAACTTAGGCTAATAAGGGTGAAAACCCTACTTGAAATAGCAAAAACGACATCATTTAGGAGTTATAAGAGTAGGTAATGACTAAAATACACCCGAGACTTAATTTAGAAAAGCTGTTAAAAAGGGTCGGCTTCAGGTTCCATGAGTAGAGTCTATGACTCGTAGACCTAACAAAGACCTGTGGTTCCTTCTCATGGAAACTGCCCAAGATTTCAGGCTGCTGAAGGTTTTCTACGACTCAACATGACGACTCATGGAAGCTTCCACGAGTCGTAGAACTAAGTCGTGGAAATCAGGGGACTTGACCACTCTCTATCTGAGTTCCATGGATTGGTTCCACGACCCGTGCAAACCTTCACGATTCATGAAACTAACCCGTGGTTCTCAGACCTGAGGATGGTCTGCAGAACTGGAATCACAAGTCACTTCCACGAATTGTGGAACCACCCACGGCTCATGGACTTGACCCGTGATTCCTAGAAGTTCAAAAATTCCTGCAAGCCTCGAGTTTAAAAGCTAGGTCTATTTTCGGGGTGTTACAATATCTCCCCCATGGGATCATTCATCCTCGAATGAAGACTAAACAAGGGAAAACTGAAGAGAAGATGGCCCAACTAGCAACAGAACATGGAAATCAAAGAGTAAACATAAAAACTGAAATTTTCAACTTGAAAACAAAATAAACTAACTTCGTAAAACATGGATGCATGCTAGAATCATGAGAGGAACTGATGGGATAGAATTGGAGGGACATACTAAGGAGGAAACTAGTACCTCAAGATGAAACTGAATCAGAAGGAAAGAGATGAGGATATTTGGCCTGCATGGCCTCTTCCGCTTCCCAAGTAGATCCTTCAACAAGTTGATTTCTCCAAAGAACCTTTACCAAAGAGACTTCTTTGTTCTACAACCTCCAAATCTGACAATCAAGGATCTCTACGGGAACCTCTTCATAGGTGAGACTATCCTTCACACCCACATCCTCCAAAGGGACAATCAAGCTCGGATCACTAACACACTTCTTTAACAAGGAAACATTGAAAATGGGTTGAACCGCTTTTAACTCCGATGGCAAATACAACTCATAAGCAACCTTACCAACCTTTCTCATAATTCGATAAGGACCTACAAAATGGGGACTATGTTTTCCCTTCTTGCCAAATCTCATCACGCCCTTCATAGGTTACACCTTTAGGAAAACCCAATCATCAACTTGAAATTCCAATTCCCTTCACCTCACATCCGCATACGATTTTTGTCGACTCTGAGCTGTCTTAAATCATTCCCTAATAAGCTGAACATTCTCCATAGTCTCATGAACCACATCTGGACCAATCAAGGCTGCCTCACCTACCTTAAACCAACCAATATGAGATCTACATCTCCGGCCATAAAGTGCCTCATATGGATCCATCTGGATGCTAGAGTGAAAGTTGTTGTTGTAGCCAAACTCGATAAGAGGTAAGTGATCATTCCAATTACCCTTGAAGTCAATCATCCGAACTCTCAACATATCCTCCAAAGTCTGAATAGTACACTCTGCCTGGCCGTCTGTCTGAGGATGAAAAGTTGTGCTATGTTTCACCTGGGTACCAAGACCTTTCTGAAACGATCTCCAAACCTGATATGTAAACTGAGGACCTCTATCAGAAATGATAGACAAGGGAACACCATGCAATAGAACTATCTCCCGGATATAGAGTCTTGCATAATTGTTTGCTGAATCAGTAGTCTTAACAGCAAAAAAGTGAGATGACTTGGGCATCCGGTTGACAATCACCCAAATGGAATTATGTTGCCTTCTAGTACGAGGCAAACCAGTAATAAAGTCCATATTGATTGCTTCCCATTTCCAAGTGGGAAGGTCAATATCTTGAATCAAGCCACCCGGCCTTTGATGCTCCACCTTTACTTGTTGACAGTTGGGACACTTAGCCATAAACCCGGCTATGTCCCTCTTTATACCATTCCACAAAAAGACTTTCATAGATCACGGTACATCTTAGTAGCTCCCGGATGAATGGAATATCTAGAACTATGAGCCTCAGTCAGAATCTGTTGTCTTAACCCATCTACATCTGGCACACATAAGCGACCCTGGTAACGAAGCACACCATCTCCCCCTTAGGAGAAAACCTCCACCCACTGCTGATGAACTGCACCTTTAAGCCAGAGTAGAATTGGGTCCTTGTCTTGCTTTGCCTTCCCCTCAGCTACCAAATATGATTCAGCACCATTTTGTACAATCACACCACCTTCTGTCGAGTCCATAAGGCAAACTCCCAACTGAGCTAGCCTATGAACCTCCTTGACCAATTTTTTTTTCCCATCATAAAAGGAAGACACGCTTCCCATGGACAGTTTACTCAAAGAATTAGCCACGACATTGGCCTTACCTGGATGGTAAAGCACACTCATATCATAATCCTTAAGGAGCTCAAGCCATCTTCTTTGTCACAAATTCAATTCCTTTTAAGTGAACACATACTGAAGACCTTTATGATCGGTGAATACATCCACATGCACACCATACAAGTAGTGTCTCCAAATCTTAAAAGCAAAGATCACGGCTGCCAACTTTAAGATCTTGAGTAGGATAGTTCTTCTTATGGGCCTTAAGCTGTCTCAAATGATAAGCAATCATCTTACCATGCTGCATCAAAACACAACCCAAACTAATCCTAGAAGCATCACAATACACAACAAAATCATCGAGGCCCTCTGGTAGATCTAACACTAGAGCTGTGGTCAATCTAGTTTTCAATTCCTGAAAGTTCTTCTCACACACGTCAGACCACTAAAATTTTACCTTTTTCTGAGTCAAATGGGTCAAAGGGGCAGCAATGGAAGAAAATCCTTCCACAAACCTGTTGTAGTAACCATCCAAACCCAAAAAGCTCCTAATATAAGATGGGAAAGTAAGTCTAGGCCAGTTCTTTACTGCCTCTATATTTTGAGAATCAACTCGAATACTATCACTAGTCACAATATGACCCAGAAAGGCAATAGACTGCATCCAGAACTTACACTTGCTAAACTTAGCAAATAACTGTCTATCCTTGAGAGTTTGCAATAGAACCCTCAAGTCGTCTGCATGCTCTTCCTCACTCTTAGAGTAGATAAGGATATCATCAATGAAAAAAATAACAAACATATCCAAATATTTCTTGAACACACGGTTTATCGAATCCATAAAGGCTGCGGGAGAATTCGTTAGACCAAAAGATATCACAACAAATTCATAATGACCATACCGAGCCACAAGGATCCCAAGCTAACCTTTGGTCATAGCGTTCTCAAGCATAACAAAAGACAAGCGAAAGCAAAATAGATAAATCTGGAATTACATACATAGATAATCAAGTCGAATAGAAATACAAAATCTAGAAAAAGACTCTAACACTTTCTATGTCTGAAAAGCTTCTATATGACATAAGGAGTTGCTAGGATAGACCCTAGCTAACACGAAGTACGTAAGTAAGAAATTAACACTCTAAAATATAGCTAGTCCTCGACCTAAGAGGACTCACCAACAACTAACAGATAGTGGCCTGGAAGCTCTAGCCACGTGTCTTGGAAGGAACACCTAAATCTGCATCATCAAAGAATATAATGTAAGATATGCGTCAGTACTATAAAATATATCGAGTACATGAGTGATGCATGAATTATGATAAAACAGTTTAAAACATGCTTAAGAATGAACTTGTTACGTAAAGAAGGAACATGAATAAATATCAATGTATAAAACATGAAACATGAAATAAAGCTTAAGTTTCATAGTATAGAATCATATAACTTCAAAGCTTGAAAATAAACATGTGGGAGTTTCATAACGATGCATATCCTCTACCGTGCGAGCATAATCCGTAATGGACTAAAATGATCTACCACTAGCAACCAATATCTCGGCTGGCTCTCTAAACTTTAACTTCAGTCTCCATACAAACCTACAAATCCTATCCGGCTAAGTAGGAATGATCATAGCTCCAAATGGTGATACCTGATGAAAATGGGTCTCATACTCAGATATGGTCATAGACCCCTGCATAAGCCACGTAAACTGCTCCCTGCAATGCTCACGATCACTCTTAGGCAAGAACTTGGCCATAAAGGCCTCATAGAACTCAAACCAGGTCAAATGAGGCAATGTAGAATATCTACAAGCAACCTGTGCCCTCCACCATAACTTTGCTAGGCCCTCCAGCTGATAGGTAGTATAGCTAACCCCGTGAGTCTCTAATAAGCCCATATTGTTCAACATCTCCTCACAGATAGTGACAAAATCGTGGGGGTCCTGACCCAATGTACCAGCAAACCTTGGTGGTGCCAATCTTAGAAATCTACCCAAAGCCTTCTGCTCCGTCTCTGCCATAGGTGGGAGACGAGTGAGAGGCTGGGCAATAACTGGAACCAAAATAATCTCAGCACGGGGAGCCGTAGTAGCAGGCTGTGATCCTGAACTCTGAACACCCAGGGATGCTCCCTGAGAGGATGTCTGTGCTACCTCAGAAGGTCTCTCTCCAATCATACCCAATAGCTAACCAAGCAAACCCCTAATATCTGAAGACTGAGCTGGGGCGGAAGCCAGCACAGAAACTTGAGCTGGAACTAGTACGGGAGCTGGTGTTACCTGGGCTATCCCCGGATCCACATGTTGCTACTCTGGAGCGATATCTAGCTCATAATCATACTCTGGCTCTACCTAAACTCTAGCAGCTCTAGCAGGTGTCACTACTCTGGGGCGTCCTCGACCCCTACCTCTACCCTGGCGACAATCCCGACCCCTAGCTAGAGTCAGAGATGTAGGGGTATGAGGCTCTCTACTGCTAGAAGGTGAAGATCTCGTATGAACCATCTGCGGAAGAGTGAACCTGAATAGGTGAGACTTCCATAAACTTTCAAGGATACTACGCATGAGAGAGAAATAAGAGAAGTCCATTTTTCTAAGATGTCACAATTGCCTCCCGAAGATTGTGTACAGATGTCTCCGCCCCGATCCACAGGAATCTACTAGATATTGACTCCTATACCGATGACACCGGTGAACCTAGGGCTCTGATACCAAGCTGTCACGACCCAATTTTCGGTCATGATGGCACCTATAACCTCCCAATAGTGAAACAAATCCCCGTAGCCAAGAATGGTTAGTAATGGGCTACCTTCTAACAGTATAAGCAAAAGAACAGTTTAAATAAATGGAAAAAAGGGAACAAGATGAAAAAAAATAGATTATAAGAGTAATACATATGAAATGCGTAAACTAAACCAAACCCAAAACCTGGTATCCTAGCGTATAAGAGCCGATATCTACATAAGGAGTACAATGGTCCAAAAGTAATATATACAAAGTTGTCTATGAGTGGTAATAGAGTGTAAAATATACAAAATAAACTAAAGCTAAGCTCCGATCGATAAGAGCTCACCCTCGGTCCAGAGTATCACCAAAACAACACCTCACGCGAGTCTCCCACGAGCTAATAGTGATGGCCCACACAAGGATCTTCACCAGAAGATGCAGTGTGTAGGGTGAGCACCAAATGTGAAGCATAAGGTACCCAGTAGGTATCTTAGGCCGCCTACTAAAATAACAATTCCATAATATCCAAATAACAACGTAGAAATATCCAACTCCACACTTATAACACTAACAGGGAATAATTTTGTAATAAAATAACAAGAGTCTATGTACAGTCCCCCTGCCGCCCATACAACTGAGGAACACAATAATTGAAAACAAACCCTCCGGTATCCCATACTACCGGAGCGTACAATCAACAAACAACAAATAAGGGTGGAGCCTTAAACAATGAATGATATGTTATGAAATGCCAAGACAGTGGAACCTCAGTGTCAGTATATTACCCCCTCTGGTGCCCCAAAGGCCCAATAAAGGCGGGATCCATGGAAGGCCTTCTCCCGAGTACATCTGCTCCACCGTAAACCCTTACCCCCGGTCCCCCTGCCAGTAGTTTAATTGAGGTCTACTTGTAGAACACATACTACACTATAACCTCACAATACCGTCTGGAGTACAACCGGATCCAAACTAGTCACCAATGCTCGAAATGAATGCCTAAATCCTATCCAGGTCTAAATCAATGAAATAAATGCAGTAAATCCCCTCCAAGGGTGCTCGGGCATCTCTAAGTCTAAAATAGTAGTAAAAACAAGTCTATCGCTCGGCTTTACCGAGTCTAATCTCATTTTTTTATAAATAGAAGAAATCAATCAGGCACCTCAGTCCACCCGAGTCCCATATGAGATACGAAAACTAAGACATCACTCTCTTTTAACCTTTCATACCCCAAGAATATCCATAAAAGGGATATCAAACTGTTTCATAACATATTTTATCGAAAATAGGCCCCTGAGCCCATGCAAGGGTTGAAAATCATCACTAAGGGCCCAAAGCCAAAACCGTAGTAAAATCGAGTAGAAAATCATTTATATGCATGATAAATCATATGATCAATCTCAGATAGTGGCCCAATGGCTCACAATCAACCTATCGGCCCTGCATAGGCTCTGCAGCTACTCAGCAAGCATAACCAGCCTAGAAGGATATTTCTATGTCCGCGACTCGCAGATATTCCCAATAACCCACCTTCTATATTCAAGAGTCAACAAGGCCTCACAGGACCACAAGGGTGATAATATCAACTGCTAAGAATACTACACATAACGGAGGAAAGAAATGGGATGAATCATGGAAAAATGGTCAAGGTCTGTGGTACCAACCTAATAACCCAACCCAAGGATGCTAGCTAGTACAATTTTATCTGATATATGCAAAGTCTAGGGAGTTAGATCGTAACATACATGTCATCCGATGACAAGATGCCCGAACAATAACGTCCAAGCCAGAATCACTCCGAGAGATCCCGAATGACAATCAAACTATCATAAACATAAATAAAGTGTTAAAACGAGTCTAATGATACTCATATTGCTATAATCGTAGCCAGGTCAAAATCTGGGTAAAAAATGGGCCCGCGAGGCCCACAACCCGAAACCAAAAATGTAAAAAGCACGATGACCCCAACGATACCAAGAAGCTATGCTCAAAAATTGAGCGCTATTGGCAAAGAGAAGGGTGCTAAAACAACCCGCTCAAGTTGGGGTTTGAAGGTAGAATTTTAAGAACTAAAAACAGAAATTAGGTGAGAATTACTTACCAAAAAGATGGAATTTCAGCCCAAGAAGGATAATTCACCATACCCACGAACATGCACCAGCTACAAGGCAGCCACTACAACAATATCCAAGCTCAATGGTGGATTTTAAGGAAGGAACAAGAGAATTCAAGGAGGAAGAAGATTACCAAAAGATGAAGAACAACGGAAAAATCAACGAACAAACGATTCTCAAGGTTTAGGATTGATATAGGAGCAATTTAGGAGAGTATTTTAGGAGTTGGAGTTGAGAAAAGTTGAGAAAATAAGATGCAAAAATGAAGGCAACAAAATATATAGTTACTGGAAATTAGACAGTGCCATGGCGCTCAAGGCCTTCCATAGGCCAGCACGATCGCGCTGCCTGGGCGCCGTTGGTGCTAAAGGCCAGGCCTGCAACTATTTTCTGCAATTTTTGAAAACTCTACGGGGCATTCTGGGCACAATCAGAAACCAATATTCAAAAATCAATGATGCTAATAGAGTGGAAACTACCTTCCGGACTCAACGGAATCGATGAAACTTCCATATGAGGTTTTTTGGAGAAATATTGACCCAAGTTAACACTAACGAAAAGGAACTCAAAGGCTCGAAATGAACTTGGCACACCTGGAACCTGAACCAACCACTTCTCTAGCCCAAACTCAACATTCTGGAGCTGATGGAATTATCGGATTTTGAATCTGACACTCCGATCATCAAAAGTTATGCAAAGTTACACTTTTAACTCCAAATGGCCTGAAAACAGAGAAAGCAATACCAAATCCACAACCAGAAGTTCCCAGGCCTCAACTAAAGGTCCAACTAGACCAAAATCAATGCTTCGGAGCTAACAGAACTGTCATAATTCAATTCCAAGAATGTTAGCTAAGAATGTTGACTAAAGTCAATGATATTCTAAGTTAAAGCTCTAAAATAGGAAAAAGGGTAAAACAACCAAACGAACGACCAGGGCACCAAACTATCAGTCCCAGAAAGCCATAAATGACTTGGGGCCACTACAGGAAGGATCTAACAATATAGTAAATACGTAAACACGAAGATGACCAGAAGGGTCATCACAATTAAAAGCCAAAATAAAATTTGAAGATTGTAAGGTCATACGAACCATATGTGAAAAAACTGATAATGATATCAACAAGTTAAATTCTAGATACTATAATAAAAAGAACTATTATAAGAAACCCTCTTTTTCGGATATGTAGTATGAAGAAAATAAAATTTTATCTCATACTTCACATTCTTGAAGTGAAATTGTTGAATGGAATATTGATGGACTCGCGGAACATCAAAGATAATAAACAGAGTGTATTAAATGTTACTACTATTACTCATAAGACTGAACCTACAGGGCAAACATCTGAAAATCAAATCTCAAAAGACGCCACCGCTACCTTAATTTATAGCATAGCCAAACATTTTATAGGAGAACTCCAACTTTTAAAAGATAGGAGTCTAGAGATATTATCAAACTTATCCTATCCAAAATTAGACAATTTTAGATGATATTAAGATGTCTTCCTCAACAAAGTCATGGTTAGAGAAGACTGTAATCATGATTATTGAAAAGAATAATTTATAAGTGGTTTGCCAGCATTATTTGCTGAAATGGTTAGGATAAAATTAAAAGATAGGTTTAAGGGAAAAAATTCCTTATAGTCAATTAACCTATGGTGACCTTATAAGTTTTATAAATGTCACAAGACTTGAATTATGTAAAGACATAAAATTAAAAAATCAACTAAAAAGGCACAGTAAAATATCACGAAGCGAGCTAGGGAGTTTTTGTTAGGATTCAGGTATATTAAATTATTTTCCCCTTCAAAAGAAGCATCCAAGAAAATCAAAAGAAGACATAAATATTATAAGAATAAATCTGAAGAAACCCATTATTACAAAAGAAGATTTAAAAAATATAATGTGATGACCCTTCCGGTCATCTTTGCGTTTATGCATTCATTGTACTGTTAGAGCCTTCCTGTAGCGTCCCGAATTCATTTATGGCTTGATGATACCGGTATTTTAGTGCCCTGGTCGTTCATTTGGTTGTTTTACCCTTTTTCCTGTTTTAGAGCTTTAAATTAGAATATCATTGACTTTAGTCAACATTCTTAGCTAACGTGCTCGTAATTGAATTCTGACAGTTTCTTTAGCTCAGTAGCATTGAGTTTGGTCTAGTTGGACCTTTAGTTGAGGCCTAAGAACTTTTGGTGTGGGTTCGGTATTGCTTTCTCTGTTTCCAGGCTATTTGGAGTTGAAAGTGTAACTTTGGATAACTTTCGATGATTGGAGTGTTGGATTCAAAATTAAACGATTCTATCAACTCTGGAATTTTTTGTTTGGGATAGAGAGGTGGTTGGTTTGGGTTTCAGGTGTGCTAGGCTCATTTCAAGCCTTTGAGTTCCTTTCGTTAGTGTTGACTTGGGTCAACATTTGTCCTAAATTACCTCGTACGAAAGTTTCAAAGATTCCGTTGAGTCTAGAACTTCGTTTCCACTCTATTAGCATTATTGGTTTTTGAATATCGATTTCTGATTAAGCTCGGAATGCCCCGTAATATTTTCAAAAATTGCAAAAAATAGTTGCAGGCCTGGCCTTCAGTGCCAACGGTGCCCAGGCAGCGCGCTCGCGCCGATGGCGCTGGCCAATTTCCAGCAGCTATATATTTCATTGCCTTCGTTTTTCAGCTTATTTTCTCAACTCTTCTCAACTCTAACTCCTAAAATACTCTCCTAAATTTCTCCTATATCAATCTTAAACCTTGGGGAATCGTTTGTTCGTTGATTTTCCGTAGTTCTTCATCTTTTGGTAAGCCTTCTTCCTTCTTGAATTCTCTTGTTCCTTCCTTAAAATCCACCATTGATGCTCATCCCAGGCTTGGAAATTATTGTAGTGGCTGCCTTGTAGCTGGTGCATGTTCGTGGGTGTGGTGAATTATCCATCTTGGGATGAAATTCTATCTTTTTGGTAATAATTCTCACCTAACTTCTGTTTTTAGTTCTTAAAATTCTACCTTCAAACCTCAACTTGAGCGGGCTATTTTAGCGCCCTTCTCTCGGCCAATTATGCTCAATTTTGGAGCATAACTTCTTTGCATCATTGCGGTCATCGTGCTTCTTTCTATTTTTGATTTCGGATTGTAGGCCCCGCAGGCCCATTTCTGACTTGGATTTCAACCCGGCTATGATTATAGCTATATAGGTATCGTTAGACTCATTTTAATGCTTTATTTATGCTTATGATATTTTGATTACCATTTGGGATCTCTCGGAGCGATTCGGGCTTGGACGTTCTTGTTCGGGCAGCTTGTCATCGGACGACAGGTAGGTTACGGTCTAACTCCCTAGACTTAGCATATATTGGATAAAATTGTACTAACTGGCATCCTTGGGTTGGGTTATTAGGTTGGTACCACATACCTTGACTGTTTTTCCATGATTCATCCTATTTGTTTCCTCCGTTGTGTGTAGTATTCTTAGTAGTTGATATTATCATCCTTGTGGTCCTGTGAGGCCTTGTTGACTCTGGAATATAGAAGGTGGTTTCTAGAAATATCCTTCTAGGCTAGTTATGCTTACTGAGTAGTTGCAGAGCCTGTGCAGGGCCTATAGGTTGATTGTGAGCCATGGGGCCACTTTCTGTGATTGATCATATCATTTATCATGCATATAAAGGATTTGATAAAATGTGTTATAAACCGGTTTGATATCCCTTTTATGGATCTTCTTAGGGTAAGAAAGGTTAAAAGAGAGAGATATCTCAGTTTTCGTATCTTATAGGGGACTCGGGTGGACCGAGGTGTCTGATTGATTTCTGCAATTTATAAAGAAATGAGATTAGACTCAGTAAAACCAAGTGACAAACCTGTTTTTACTACTGTTTTAGACCCAGAGATGCCAGGCACCCTTGGAGGGGATTTACTGCATTTATTTACCTGGATAGGATTTAGGCATTCATTTTGAGCATGGGTGACTAGTTTGGATCCGGTGGTACTCCAGACGGTATTGTGAGGTTAAAGTGTAGTATGTGGCCTACGAGTAGACCTCCATGGACCCTGTCGCTCTGGACCAAGTGTTATGGGAAAAAGGGGTGATCGGGGGTAGGGGTTTACGGCGGAGTAGATGTACTCGGGAGATGTCCTTCCATGGATCCCGCCGTTGTTTGGCCTTTGGGGCACCAGAGGGGGTAACATATTGACACTGAGGTTCCACTGTCTTGGCGTTTCACAGAATATCATTCATTGTTTGAGGCTCCACCCTTGTTTTCTATTTATTGATTGTACACTCTGGTAGTATGGGATGCTGGAGGGTTTGTCTTCACTTGTTTGTATTCCAAGGTTGTATGGGCGGCTGGGGGATTGGAGCTAGAATCTTGTTATTTTATTACAGAATTGTTCCATGTTAGTGTTATAAGTGTGGAGTTGGATATTTCTAGGCAGTTTGTTTCTAGACTTGAGATTGATATGACTAGTTTAATTATTGTTTCCTGTTTTCTGAGCATATCTAATTTTACTCTTCCCCTACTTTTCCTTATACTTGAGGTTACCTGTATACCGTCCATTTCTAGAACTTGTTATGTTTATACTATTATGTCAAGGATTCCAGGTGCATTTTTTTTTACTTTCACTTGTGCCTGTGCGTATATATTCTATATGCTAGCCTTGTATGTTGTTTTGTTGTCTTCCCTCTGGGCTAGTTCCTGTGTGCTTTTTCGTCAATTTCTGTGATTGCTTGTTTCTATTTTGTCAGTTATTACACTTTTATCTTATATGTGCCCAGTCGGCCTATGATACCTACTGGGTACCTTATGATTTGCATTTGGTGCTCTCCTTACACACTTCATCTTCTGGTCAGATCCTAGTGTAGGCCATCACCGTTAACTCGTGGGAGATTTGTGAAAGGTGTTGTTTTGGTAATACTCTAGACTAAGGGTGAGCTCTTGTCGACCGAAGCTTAGCTTTAGTTTATCTTGTATATTTTGTATTCTATTACTACTCAAAGACAACTTTGTAAATATTACTTTTTGACCTTTGTACTCCTTATGTAGATCCGGCTCATACACTATGATACTAGGTTTTAGGTTTGGTTTACTTTCCGCATTTCATATGTATTACTCTTGTTATCTATTTTCATCATCTCGTTCCCTTGCTTTCATTTATTTAAACTGTTCTTTTGCTTATACTGTTAGAAGGTAGCCCATTAATAACCATTCTGGGCTACGGGTATTGGTTTACCTACTTGGGGGGTTGTAGGTGCCATCATGATCAAGAAATCGGGTGGTGATAGCTTGGTATCAGAGCCCTAGGTTCACCAATGTCATCAGTATAGGAGCCAATGTCTAGTAGAGTCCTGCGGATCGGGGCGAAGATATCCATACTCAATCTTTGAGAGGCTATGGTGACATCTTAGGAAAATGGACTTTTCTTGTTTCTCTCTCGTGTATAGTATCCTTGAAAGTTTTTGGAAGTCTCACTTATTCTGGTTCACTCTTTTGCAGATGGTTCATATGAGATCTTCAGCTTCCTGTGGAGGAGAGCTTCCTGCCCATGCACCTCTGACTCCAGCTAGGGGTCGGGGTTGTCACTAGGGTAGAGGTAGGGGTCGATGGATCCCTAGAGAAGCGGCACCTGCTAGAGTTTCTAGAGTTTAGGTAGATCCAGAGTATGACTACGAGCTAGAGTTTGCTCCAGAGCAACAACATGTGAACCCGGGGATAGCCCAGGTACCACCAGCTCCCGTACCAGTTCCAACATCAGTTTCTGTGCCAGCTTCATCCCCAGCTCAGTCTTCAGATATTAGAAGTTTGCGTGTTCAGCTATTGGGTATGATTGGAGAGAGACCTTATGCGGTAGCACATACATCCACTCAGGGGACAGCCCTGGGTGTTCAGAGTTTAGGAGCGCAGCCTGCTACTGCGGATCCCCGTGCTGAGGTTATTCCGATTCCAGCAGTTGCCCAGCCTCTCGCTCCTCGCCCAGCTATGACAAAGACGGAGCAGAAGGCTTTGGGTAGATTTATGAGATTGTCACCACGGAGGTTTGCTGGTACATCGGGTCAGGACCCCCATGATTTTATCACTACCTGTGAGGAGATGTTGCACCATTTGGGCTTATTGAAGACTCACGAGGTTGGCTACACTACCTATCAGCTGGAGGGCCTAGCGAAGTTATGTTGGAGGGCACAGGTTGCTTGTAGATCTTCTGCATTGCCTCTTTTGACCTGGCCTGAGTTCTACGAGGACTTTATGGCCAAGTTCCTACCTCAGAGTGATCGTGAGCATCACAAAGAGTGGTTTAATTGGCTTATGCGAGGGTCTATGATGGTATCTGAGTATGAGACCCATTTTCATCACTTATTACCATTTGGAGCAATGATCATTCCTACTAAGCCGGACAGGATTTGCAGGTTGTCTTGTATTGAGGTTAGAGTTTAGAGAGCTAACCGAGATATTGGTTGCCAATGGTAGATAATTTCATGCTATTACGGAATATTCTTGCACGGTAGAGGATATGCATCGTTATGACTCTAGGGTCAGAGATTAGAGGCCTCGATATTAAGGTGGCTATAATGGCTTTCACCGGGGGGTAGAGGTTCAGGCCAGTGGGGCCGAGGTTATCAGCCACAACAACATCAAGGTCAGTCCAGTCGACTGGTTTAGGCTTCACTTCAAGATATGGGTGGCACTCCATTTGAGCAGGGTCAGAGTAGCCATTAGGGACAAAGTAGTCAGTCTTCGAGGGGTGCATCTTCTGGCGAATCAGGCCATGGTGGCCAATCAGGTTCTGCCTGTCTATCTCGACGCTTCAGACCATCAGAGCTTTGCTATGAGTATGGGGTGGTAGGTCACTATGCAAGATATTACCCCAGAGGGGTACAATTCATCCAGCTGCTCCACCGGTAGAGCCATTATGAGTAGTTCAGCCTCCATCTAGAGGGGGCAGTAGTCCGGCTAGGGGTGGTGCCCCGCATGGCAGAGCAGGTGGTAGGGATATCGGTTAGGCAGAGAGGGGTCATCGTCAGTTTTATGTGGCCCCTGGGAGACCAGAGGCTGAGGCCTCAGATGCCATGATTATAGGTATGATTTCTGTATGTCATCAGCCAGCTTATGCTTTGATTGATCCTGGATCTACTTGTTCATATGTATTGTCTACTTTCTGTCTTGTTTGGGGTTTGTTAGTGAGCCATTATCTATTGTTGTTTCTATTTTGACCCTAGTAGGAAATTCTTTAGTAGTGGATCGGATTGTGAGATCCTGTGTGATATCTGTTGGTGATTTGGAGACTTGGGGTGATTTGATAATACTTGATATATTAGATTTTAATGTGATACTTGGTATGGACTGGTTATCCCCTCACCATGCAGTTTTGGATTATTATGCCAAGACCATTACTATAGCTATGCTCGGTGTGTCCCTGTTTGTATGGCAAGGCTCTGTTAGCCATGCACCATCTGGGATCATCTCTTGTCTTTGGTCTAGGAAGTTGATTTCCCGTGGGTGTTTAGCCTATCTAGCATATGTCTAAGATTCTAGTGCTGAGTCTGTTCTTGTGGTTAGAGACTTCCTAGATGTGTTTCTTACCGACCTGCCAGGCCTTCCACCTGAGAGAGATATCAATTTTTCCATTGAGTTAGAGCCAGGCATCAGGCCTATTTCTATTCCTCCCTACTGTATGGCTCATACTGAGTGGCGAGATCTTAAGGAGCAACTCTAGGATTTGTTAGCTAAAGGGTTTATTAGACCGAGTGTGTCTCCTTGATGATCTCCTGTTCTCTTCGTGAAGAAGAAGGATGGGTCGATGTGGATGTGTATTGACTATCGGCAGTTGAATAAGGTGACAAGGAAGAATAGGTATCCGATGCCAAGGATTGATGATTTTTTTGATCAGCTCCAGGGTTCAGCCATGTTTTCAAAGATTGATTTGATGTCCGGCTACCATCAGTTGAGGATTAGGGCGGAGGACATCCCAAAGACAACATTCAAGACATGTTATAGCCATTATGAGTTCCTGGTGATGTCTTTTGGGTTGACTAATGCCCCTGTAGCCTTCATAGACTTGATGCATAGGGTGCTTAGCCCGTACTTGGATATGTTCGTGATAGTCTTCATTGATGACATCCTGGTATACTCGAGGAGTAGAGACGAGCATGAGCAACACTTGAGGACTATACTTCAGACTTTGAGAGATCATCGACTTTATTCCAAGTTCTCAAAGTGTGAGTTTTGTCTTGAGTCAGTTGCATTCCTAGGGCACGTGGTGTCTAAATATTGGATTAGAGTTACTCCGGGTAAGGTTTCTGTAGTTTGTGATTGGCCTAGACCTACTACTCCTACTGAGGTTCGCAGCTTTGTTGGGTTAGTCAAGTACTACAGACGGTTCATTAAGGGATTTTCTTCCATAGCAACACCCTTGACCATGCTGACTAGGAAGGATATTCCATTTCAGTGTTCTGATCAGTGCGAGGATATCTTCCAAAGGCTTAAGGCTTTATTGATTTCAGCTCCAGTTTAGACTTTGTCGGTCAAGGGTCAGAGTTTCTCCGTGTATTGTGATGTTTCAGGGGTCGGTCTTGGTTGTGTGTTGATGCAACAAGGTCGAGTGATAGCATATGCGTCGAGGCAGCTGAAGGTTCACGAGCGCAACTACCCCACTTACAACATTGAGTTGGCAGCGGTAGTCTTCTAGGCCTCAAGATTTGGAGGCACTATATCTATGGAGTTCATTATGAGATATTCACCAACCACCATAGTCTTCAGTATATTACGAGTCAGCGAGAGCTGAACTCGAGGTAGCAGAGATGGGTTGAGTTTCTTAAGGACTACGATTTCACTATTTTATACCATCCATGCAAGGCAAACATGGTAGCGGATGCCTTAAGGCGGAAGTCGGTTAGTGTGGGTAGCCTAGCTTCACTATCAGTTTCTGAGCGACCATTGGCTTTGAACATCTAGTCCTTGGCTAACCATTTGGTTAGGCTTGACTTATCGGATCCTAGCAGAGTTCTTGACAGTGTTGAAGTTCGGTCTACTCTAGTTGATCAGATTCAAATCCAACAGTTTGAGGATCAGAGTTTGTGTGACCTTCATGATCAGGTAGTTCAGGGTGAGGCCAGCCGGGCAACTTTTGGTTCTGATGGTATTTTGAGGTTTTATGGCCGACATTGTGTTCCGAGGGTTGGTGAGTTGATTCAGTTGGTACTCCATGAGGCACATTATTCTAGATACTCCATTTACCCTGGCGCAATAGAGATGTATGGGGATTTGAGATAGCTTTACTGGTGGAATGGTATGAAGCGGGACGTGGCAGAGTGTGTATATCGGTCCTTGAACTATCAGCAGGTTAAGTTTGAGCACATGAAGCCCAGTTGTTTGATGCAGTGGCTTCCCATTCCTGAGAGGATGTGGGAAGGTATTACTATAGACTTCGTGGTTTGTTTGCCTCGTACTTCTCATGGGTTTGATTCCATCTGGGAGATTGTTGATAGGCTGACTAAGTTAGAACACTTCTTGCCAGTTCAGACTTCTTATGGGGCAGAGAGGTTAGCTCAGATCTACATTCGTGAGATTGTTCGGTTGCACGGGGTCCTAACTTCTATCATTTCAGACCACGGTGTTCAGTTCATATCTCAGTTCTGGAGGGCTATTTAGCAATATTTGGGTACAGATGTTCATCTTAGTACTGCTTTCGACCCTCAGATAGATGGTCAGTCTGAGAGGAATATCCAGGTCCTGAAGGACATGCTTCGGGCTTGTGTACTTGACTTTGGAGGTTCATGGTATTAGTTTGTGCCTTTGGCAAAGTTTTCTTATAATAATAGTTTCCATTCGAGCATCGACAAGTCACCTTTCGAGGCCTTGTATGGTAGGCATTGCAGATTGCCGATTGGTTAGTTTCAGACTGCAGAGTACAGATTTTCTTAGAGATTCCTTGGACCAAGTTCATTTGATTTAGGACAGTCTTAGAGAGGCCTAGAGTAGGCAGAAGATCTACGCTGATCGTAGACTTTTCTACTTGGAGTTCAGTGTTGGTGACTTGGTTTTCCTTCGAGTATTCCCCATGAAGGGCGTGATGAGATTTTGTCGGCTAGACAAGCTTAGCCCCAGGTTTATTGGGCTGTTTGAGATTCAACGGAGCGTTGGTAGTGTTTCCTACATGTTGGCTTTGCCTCTGATGATTTCAGCTGTTCACCCAGTTTTCCATGTCTCGATGTTGCGCCAGTGCATGCCAGATGAGTCTCATGTGTTGCATTGAGATTTGGTTCAGTTAGACAAGAGTTGGTCATTTGTTGAGGAGCCGATAGCTATTCTGGCCAGAGATATAAGGATGTTGAGATCTAGAGAGATTCCAGTTGTGAAGGTTCAATGGAGACATCGTCTGATCAAGGAGGCTATTTGAGAGACCGAGAATGAGTTATGTGCTAAGGGTCTAGTTGGACCTTTAGTTAAGGCCTGAGAACTTCCTGTGTAGGTTCGGTATTGCTTTCTCTATTTTCAGGCCATTTGTAGTTGAAAAGTAACTTTGGGTGACTTTCGATGATCGGAGTCTCGGATTCAAAATTCGACAATTCCATCAGCTCCGTAATATGGAGTTTGGGCTAGGGAGATGGTTGGTTTGGGTTTTGGGTATACCATGCTCATTTCGAGCCTTTGACTTCCTTTTGTTAGTCTTGACTTGGGTCAATATTTCTCCAAAATGACCTCGTATGGAAGTTTTGTCGATTTCGTTAAGTCTGAAACACCGTTTCCACTCTATTAGCATTATTGGTTTTTGAATATCGGTTTCTGATTGTGCCCGGAATGACCCATAGAGTTTTCAAAAATTGCAGAAAATAGTAACGGGCCTAGCCTTCAGCGCCAACAGCGCCCAGGCAGCGTGATCGCGCTGGCCTATGGCAGGCCTTGAGCTCCCATGGTGCTAGCCTAGAGCCGATGGCGCTGGCCAATTTACAGCAGCTATATATTTCATTGCCTTCATTTTTACAGCTTATTTTCACAACTCTTCTCAACTCCAACTCCTAAAATACTCTCCTAAAATACTCTCCTAAATTGCTCCTATATCAATCCTAAACCTTGGGGAATCGTTTGTTCATTTATTTTCAGTAGTTCTTCATCTTTTGGTAAGCCTTCTTCGTCCTTGAATTCTCTTGTTCCTTCCTTAAAATCCACCACTGATGGTCATCCCAAGCTTGGAAATTGTTGTAGTGGCTTCCTTGTAGCTGGTGCATGTTCGTGGGTGTGGTGAATTATCCGTCTTGGGCTGAAATTTCATCTTTTTTGTAAGTAATTCTCGCCTAATTTCCATTTTTAGTTCTTAAAATTCTACCTTCCAACCACAACTTGAGCGGGTTGTTTTGGCGCCCTTATCTCGGCCAATTGTGCTCATTTTTGAAGCATAGCTTGTTGGCATCGTTGGGGTCATCGTGCTTTTTTTTATTTTTGGTTTCGGGTTGTGGGCCCTGTGGGCTCATTTTTGACCCGGATTTAAACCCGGCTATTATTATAGAAATATGGGTATCGTTAGACTCATTTTAATACTTTATTTATGTTTATGATAGTTTGATTGTCATTCGGGATCTCTCAGAGCAATTCGGGCTTGGACGTTGTTGTTCGGGCAGCTTGTCGTTGGACGATAGAAGTGTGAAGTATCATCTTATTATCTTAAAGTGATCCTCTATCTATTTACCTAAACTCCAGGCAGTAGTTATACCGGTCAAGCTTTGTATTCCAGTCTAAGGGCGGGATCAGCATGGGAAGCACGTGCTTATCAGATAGGACCCGCTGTCACATCTCGAATCGATACAACCATTCTCTTGGAACACCAGGTAGCTTGTTGTACTATCTGTCATCCTTGGGTTGGGTTATTAGGTTTGTACCACAGACCTTGACCGCTTTTCCATTATTCATCTCATTTCTTTCCTCCGTTGTGTGTAGTATTCTTAGTAGTTGATATTATCACCCTTGTGGTCCAATGAGGCCTTGTTGACTCTGGAATATAGAAGGTGGGTTATTGGGAATGTCCACGAGTCTTGGACATAGAAATATCCTTCTAGATTTGTTATGCTTGCTGAGTAACTACGGAGCTTGTGCAGGGCCGATAGGTTAATTGTGAGCCGTGGGGCCACTGTCTGTGATTGATCATATCATTTATCATGCATATAAAGGATTTTCTATTCAATTTTACTATGGTTTTGGCTTTGGGCCCCTTAGTTATGATTTCCAACCTTGCATGGCCTCGGGGGCCCATTTTTGGTAAAATGTGTTATGAAATGGTTTGATATCTCTTTTATGGATCTTCTTGGGGTAATAAAGGTTAAAAGAGAGAGAGATGTCTCAGTTTTCGTATCTTATAAGGGACTCGGTTGGACTGAGGTGCCCAATTTATTTTTGCTATTTATAAAGAAATGAGATTAGACTCGGTAAAGCCAAGCGACAGACCTGTTTTTACTACTATTTTAGACTCGGAGATGCCGGGTACCCTTGGATGGATTTACTGCATTTATTTCATTGATTTAGACCTGGATATGATTCAGGCATTCATTTTGAGCATTGGTGACTAGTTTGGATCCGGTGGTACTTCAGACGGTATTGTGAGGTTATAGTGTAGTATGTGGTCTACGAGTAGACCTCCATGGACCCTGTCGCTCCAGACCAAGTTCTATGGGGAAAAGGCGTGACCGGGGGTAGGGGTTTACGACAGAGCAGATGTACGCAGGAGATGTCCTTCCATGGATCCCGCCATTATTAGTCCTTTGGGGCACCGGAGGGGGTAACATATTGAGAATGAGGTTCCACTGTCTTGGTATTTCATAGCATATCATTCATTGTTTGAGGCTCCACCCTTATTTGTTGTTTGTTGTTTGTTGATTGTACGCTCCGGTAGTATGGGATGCCAGAGGGTTTGTCTTCACTTGTTTGTGTTCCTTGGTTGTATGGGCGGCTGGGGGATTGTAAGTAGAATCTTGTTATTTTATTATAAAATTGTTCCCTGCTACTGTTATAAGTGTGGAGTTGGATATTTCTAGGATGTTAGTTTCTGGACTTGAGATTGATATGACTAGTTTAATTGTTGTTTCCTATTTTCCAAGCATGTCTACCTTTACTCTTCCCCTCCCTTTCCTTATACTTGATGTTACCGGTATACCGTCTATTTCTAGAACTTATTATGTATATAATGTTATTGCAAGGATCCCAGGTGCGTCTTTTCTTACTTTCACCTATGCATGTGCTTGTATATTCTACGTGCTAGCCTCGTAGGTTGTTCTGTTGTCTTCCCTCTAGGCTAGTTCCTGTGTGCTTTTTCATTTATTTTTGTGACTATTTGTTTCTATTCTGTTTGTTATTACTCTTTTATCTTATATGTGTCCAGTCGGCCTATGATACCTACTGGGTACCTTATGCTTCACATTTGGTGCTCACCTTACACATTGCATCTTCTGGTGCATATCCTAGTGTGGGCTACCGTCGTTAGCTCGTGGAAGACTCGTACGAGGTGTTATTTTGGTGATACTCTGGACTGAGAGTGAGCTCTTGTCGACAAGAGCTTAGCTTAAGTTTATCTTGCATATTTTGTACTCTATTGCTACTCGGAGACAGCTTTGTATATATTACTTTTGGACCCTTGTACTCCTTAGGTATATCGGACTCTTATACGCTATGATACCAGGTTTTGGGTTTGGTTTAGTTTCCGCATTTCATATGTATTACTCTTGTTATCTATTTTTCCATCTCGTTCCGTTGCTTTCGTTTATTTAAACTGTTCTTTCGCCTATACTGTTAGAAGGTAGCCCACTACTAACCGTTACGGGCTACGGGGATTGGTTCGCCTACTGGGGGGTTGTAGGTGCCATCATGACCGAGAAATCGAGTTGTGATAGATAAATCCACCAAAGGTGGCACTAAATTTTATAAAAATAATGCTGATAAATGCAGGAACTGTGGAAAGTTTGGTCACCGAGCCATAGATTGTCGAGTACCTAATAAAAAAAAAGATAAAATAAATATGTTAGAACTTGATTAAGAAGTCAAGAATAAATTATATTCTATTCTTGAGGAAAATGAAAATAGTTCTTCCTTTCAGGAGAGCCTTAGTGACGAAGATCAGCTTAATATTGCATATAGTTCTTACAGCAGTGAGTGGAGTAATCGCTGCGGATGCAGCGGCGCAATTTGCACTTGTGATAGCTGCTCTATAAATGTCATTACTAATAGTAACAAGGAGATTTTGTTTGAGATGATTGACCATATTGATGATCATGATCTTAAAATAAAATATTTAATAGAATTAAAAAATATAGTTCTTAATCAACAACAAGAAAAAAAAACTATTGAACCCTTTAATATGAAAATGTATTAAATAAATTTAAAGAACAAAGGTCTGACACAACACTACAAGATCTTCAGACTGAATTATTTCACATAAAAAGGGAAGTCGAGAAGGTTAAGCAAAGACTTGACAAACTAGAAACAGAATCACTTACCGATGAAATTATAAAAGATTTGAAGCCTAAACAAGAACCAGCGTCATACGAGCCTGGAGAAAACTAAAAATTAGGAAAAGATGAGGAAGAATAAATAGAATCTCTAGAAGGAACTCTAGAAACCAAATCAGAAATTAAAACAATTGCAATAGTTAAAGCCCAAAGTTACCACATACCTATTACATTAGTCATAAATAAAAATTATATTATTCATAAAATTGCGTTATTAGATACAGGCGCAGATCAAAACTGCATAATTGAAAGAATAATTTCTGATAAATACCTCAAAAAAATTACTACCCGATTATTCTCTGCAATAGGAGAAAGACTCAAGATAAATTTTAAACTCCACAGAGCACACATATGCAATAATGAAATTTGTTTTATTAATGACTTTGTAATAACTAAGGATATAAATGAATAAATAATACTAGGTATCCCTTTTATAACTCAAATAAAAGGAAAGAGGAGCCCCAAGACTGGTCATAAATTATAAGCCCCTTAATAAGTTTTTAAAATGGATTAGATACCCGACACCCAATAAAAGAGGTCTTCTTAAAAGAACCTATAAAGCTAATATTTATAGTAAATTCGATATGAACTCAAGATTTTGGAAAATACAAATAGCCAAAAAAGATAAATATAAAATAGCTTTTAATGTACCTTTTGGACAATATGAATAGAATGTAATGCCATTCGGATTAAATAATGCACTATCTGAATTTCAAAATATTATGGACAATATATTTAATCAATATAGTCATATTTCTATAGTTTATATGGATGATATTTTAATATATTCATAAGATATTGATCAACACTTTAAACATCTTCAAACCTTTTTTAAAATTGTTAAACAAAAATGGATTAGTAGTAAGTGCTAAAAAGATTGAGTTATTTCAAATCTCTATTAGATTTCTTGGTCATGACTTATATCAAGGAACCTATAAACCCATTTGTAGAGCCATAGAGTTCTCATCCAAATTTCCAGATGAATTAATTGATAAAACGCAGCTCCAAAGATTTCTAAGAAGTCTTAACTATGTTGCAGATTTTATTCCAAATATTAGATATATTTGCAAGCCCCTTTATCAACGTCTTAAGAAATATCTAGTCTCATGGGGATTAGAACAGACTAAGACATTCCAAAAAGTCAAATCAATAGTTCAGAAACTTCCGTATCTAGGAATACCACATCCAAAGGTATTCAAGATTGCAGAAGTTGATGCCTCTGACGTAGGATATGGAGGCATCCTTAAACAAAGAGTTTCTCTAGAAACCCCTGAATAATTAGTAAGATTTCCTTCAGGTTTATGGAATAATGCTCAAAAAAGTTATAGTACCATTAAAAAGGATATTTTGGCTATAGTACTATGTATAACCAAATTTCAAGATGATTTAATCAACAACGATTTCTTGTTAATAGTAGACTGCAAGGCAGCCAAAGATGTTTTACAAAAAGATGTTAAAAATTTAGTTTCTAAACAAATATTTTTTAGATGACAAGCTTTTATATCCAGTTTTGATTTTCAAATAGAATTCATAACAGGGAAAAATAATTCTCTCCCCAATTTTTTAAGAAGAGAATTTTTACAGGGAAATTATGAGACCCGGAACCCCAGGAATCAGAATTCTGAGGCCCCCATTCCCAACCTTCAAACCTGAAGAAAAAATGAAAAGACCTTTTAAAGAAGAGAATAAACCAAAACCAGAAAATAGATATTTTGTTATGGCAGAATTTCCACATCTGCCTAAAGCTACCATTCCTTCACCATTAAAAGAACCTATAACAAGTTTAACTAAATTACAACCTCTTAAAATAGTTTTCAGGGAATATTCATCCTCAACATGCAATAAAGGTATAACTATCCAAACCAGGGATAGTTATAAAATGAAACCATCGAAGACATACGCTCAGGAAGTCCTCCCAACTACCCCGGAAAGGAACATGGAGAAAATTACTCCAAATAAAAAATTTGAGGTAATAGATTTGCAGGTATTGCCGATCATGGCGTTTGATAAGAGATACGATAGGTTCGGGGTACCAGACCTGTAAAAATCTTTCTATACAAATCGAAATTTTGTGAAGACAGAGGATCCCCTAAAAACCCGAAGATATTATTAGTTTATTTTAACAGATACCGATATTCAGTAGAAATCAAGCACAAATTAGAATATCCCAATAATCCAGATAGTATTCAATTCTCAAAGTTCACAATTAAAAGAATTTTAAGCCTTTTTAATGGTTCAAGGATCATCTACATACCCTCATTCCCCTATCAGAAGTTCATCAACCCCAAACATATAAGTGGTATGATTATAAGGCGGCTTGGTACAGTTTCATGTGTGTTAGGCCCAATACTCACTCCTGGTTTGTGAAATATTCGGAGAATATGAAAATTTCAGTAATTCCCAGATTGTTTTACGACTGGTGGAACCAATTCGGAGGAAATAAACAGGTGTTGTCAACACATTTTTAGACGCAGTTTGAGAAATTCCAGGTAGAGCAAAATATTTCCACCCTACTAGAAAATGTAAAATTGTGTAATTTTTTTATTGCTTAAAGAATCTCCTATATTATCTACTAGTCATTCGATATTTATGAATTTGAAAGGATCAAATATTTGAGTAAGACCATCAGAATAAAAGGTTGGACACCAGAAGTCCCAGATAATACAAGAGCATCAATTTCTTCGTCAAGAGAATCCCATCTATCTAAAGAGGAATTAAAAAGGAGGCTCGAAGAAGCTTTATCAAGTATGAACAAGAACACCGAACCAAAACAAATAATGAAGTTATTAGATACTGCATCCTCGCAAAATAGCGAGCCC
This sequence comes from Jaltomata sinuosa, assembly GCA_003996215.1. Taxonomy (NCBI): domain Eukaryota; kingdom Viridiplantae; phylum Streptophyta; class Magnoliopsida; order Solanales; family Solanaceae; genus Jaltomata; species Jaltomata sinuosa. Next base: position 141,246 of record QJPP01004252.1, read on the forward strand.
ACTAATAGTGATATGCTAGATCCACAAGGGGTAACAGAAGCTTATCTCCTCAACTGAAGAAAAGAACCAGCATGCCCTTTCAATGTAATGAAGAGTTACTACAAGTCAAAAGGGAGTAAAATCTTCATAAAAGGACAAATGGCTATTGAAAGAATCAAAAGGACAAAAAAGAGTAGAAGTAAAAAGATAGCAACATTAAATAGCACAAAAATCATGGCATAAAAATCAGCAAGAAGATAAGAAGAACAATAAATGATTTAAAAATCATCAACAAAAGGAGTAAGGAGACAGCAACATCAAATGCCAAAGCTCAATTTTCATGGGAGCAACATCCAACAAGATAAATATGATCTTTTGTATCCGTGTAAAATTAAGTCAGCCACGTGTAGACACGTGTTAGATAAATAGAATTAGAAGTAAATTGAGTCAACACTTTTATATCCATGTAATATTAAGTCTGCCATGTATATACACATGTTAGATAAATAGTATTAGTAGTAGGCTGAGTCAGCATTTTCAGGTCTATTTAAGACATTTGCTTTGTATGAAGGAGGGCATTGATAAATTTAGGAACTCACTTCCATATGGCCCACCTTATCTCCCTCTGTACTAAACTTTTCCCTCTACTCAATAAACATCTTTTTAAGTACTTTCCCTACTGTTGTTTTAATTTATTTTCAAAATAAAAGCTTTTGTAGTATCTTGTTTGCACCTTTAGTTTAATTTTCTTACTGTTCTTTTGTTTGTTTAATTTTCCTACTGTTCTTTGTTAATATTTTAAAATTATATAATAATATTTTAATATTATATCTATGATCCGTTCTATGGTATTAGAGCCACGATTGGCCCGTAGGGATATTAGTATAAGTAGCAAAATCTTTATACTATCCTGGAACCAATATCTACTTTAGATGTTACTCCTTAATAATTAATTCTTTGTGTAGTATTTTCTGGTTGTCTTCACTAACTTTCTTTTATCTTATTCCTTTAGGTTTGGCAACGGGAACACCATCCGGGTCCGACTCTAATACATGGCAAATGTAGATCTAATCCAATGGAGAATATAGGCTTGCCAACGTCTAGACCATGATTAAATGGCAACCCAATTTAAGGAATAAAACTAAGAAAGTGGATGAAGAGTCAATGGAAAAGTAAGGTCTGGAGCCCTCTCTCGGACCAGTGCATAAATATTAGTATTTTCTAACTCATAATCAGTAAAAAATGAGGTAAAATTCTTCCTTCGTAACACAAGTTTTATAGTAAAAGAAGAAGTTCCCCCTATTTGAATATCTCATTCAAGGTCGGACATGGGATGAGAATAAAATTTTAGGGACATAGATGGTCTTGTGACATGATGTTGAAAGATGAATTTCAGAGTTTGTACAAAATATCTTGGTAGACAGACTTGACAGTTCAACATATTAGGAAGATACAAGGTGGAGATATTTTTTGGGAATTGAGATTTAGAAGTGATTTTCATGATTGGGAAGTGATTGAGTTCTGGAGATTATTAGCCTTACTGCATAGACAAGTGAATCAGGCTGATAACCCCATGCTTGGTGGTGGGGCTTGGGTAATATTAGAGTGTTCTCTCTAAAGTCTTTTATGAGAACCTTTTGGTTAGGAGGAGTATGTTTTCCCATATAAGGCCATATGGTTTCCAAAGCACTTGGCTAGCCACTACAGGGGTGATTTTAACAGCGGAAAATCTTAGAAAACTGAAGTTTGTCTGCGTTTGTTGGTGCTACATTTGTAAGGAGGCGGGTGAGGACGTGAATCATCTCTTGCAACACTGCGGACTGACTATGAGGATTGGGTGGAGTTTGTAGAGAATCATATCTTTTTGTAAATTCTCTACATTTTGGTATATCTCAAGTATATGATCGTCATGTCCATGTTCATGAATGAAAATACATTTATTTGATTAAAAAATCTATAATAAATGCTAAAAATATTGTTTGATGATTTTATTTAGTCAACCTACCTAGTTCGTAAATGAGGCGTAGTTGTTGTGATAGTAACTATTGGCCAAAATAATGAGGTGAATCCTACTTGTGAAAAAAATAAGGAAGATAAGCACGCAGTGGCGAGGGGGGAGGGGAAGGGAGGAGTTGTGACTTTGGTCCTTCAAATTTTGGTCGTTAACACATTTAATCTTCAAATAATAAATTGTGTGCTTTTTGGTTCTTCCACCACTGAGATATCATATATTCAATGGGTTATCAATTGTTCAGTCGAACCAAGAGAATTACATTTTGGAAATCCACACATCCGTGTACTATAGAAACTTTAACTATATTTGCAGAATTAGGCCGACAAAGGTAAATGATGCCTTGAAAAATATAAGGATTAGAATAAATTGTCCCTGTAGAGATTTGGAAGTGCTTGGAGAGGTTGGAGTAGAATGACTCCCTAGGCTATTCAATGCTATACTAGGAAGTAGGATATATGACCGGGGGGAGGAGTACCTTGGTTCCACTTTATAAGATATAGATATATTCAAAGTTGTGCAAGCAATCTTAGCATCAAAATCATAATTTATACAATGGAACTTTGGAAAGAATGATAGAGCATAGACTTAGGAATACGATAAGAGTGACAAGAACCAATTTGGATTTATGCTCCGTAGATCTATAACAAAGGCTATATTCTTGCTAAGAAGATTAATTGAAATTAATGTTTGGTTGGTTTCAGCATCAGATGTTTCTATCCCACGTTCCCATAGTTCCTTCAATTATGCAACTAATAGTTATAGGTACACATCTGTCACGACCCAATTTCTCGGTCATGATGGCACCTACAACCCCCGGTAGGTGAACCAATCCCTGTAGCCCAGAACAGTTGGTAATGGGCTACTATCTAACAAATAAGAGAACAAAACGAATAAAATAGATAACAAGTATATAAATATATACATATGCGGAAACCAAACCAACCCCAAGACCTGGTATCATAGTACAGAGCCAAAACTACATACATGGAGTGAAAACTATCCAAAAGAATATATACAGATGTCTCTGAATGGTAATAGAGTGCATAAAGCAAAAGATAAACTAAAGCTGAGCTCCGATCGCCAAGAGCTCACCCTCAGCCTGAAGTAGTCTCCAACAGATCTCCAAGCACGAATCACAGCGATCTAACGGCGATGGCCCACGCTAGGATCTGCACTATCATAGGCCGACTGGGCACATATAAGATAAAAGCGCAGTAATAGACAGAATAGAAGCAAGTAGTCACAGAAATCAACGAAAAGGTACACAGGAACTAGCCCAGAGGGAAAACAACAGAACCACATGTGAGGCTAGTAAGCAGAATATACACACCATAGGCACAGGTGAAAGTAAGAAACAACGCACCTGGGGTCCTTGCAACAACAGTGTATACAAAATAAGTTTACGAAATGGACGGTATACCGGTAACCTCAAGTGTAAGAAGAAGAGAGAAAGAGTAACAATAGGCATGCTCAGAGACATGAATCAAACTCAACTAATCATACCAACCTCATACTTATCCATAATAGAGAACAATTCTGTAAGTAAAAAGCAAAAGTCTACCTACAGTCCCCCGGCCGCCCATACAACCGAGGAACACAAACAAGTGAAAACAAACCCTCCGGCATCCCATACTACCGGAGCGTACAATCAGCAAACAACAAACAAGGGTGGAGCCTCAAACAATGAATGATATGATGCATGAAGATCTCAAGTCCATGGTATCTCTGTATGTACCTCCTCCATCCGGCGCCGATCCGGCCCAGCAGGTAGGTTCCATGGAAGGACTCTGCCCGTATACCTCTACTCCACCGTATACCCCTCCTCCGGCACACACAGCCCGTAGCCCCTGGCCCGGATAGCAAGGTCCATGGAGGTCCCAAACCCCATACTAAATCTCAGTATCAGAACATGTATCAAGATAGAGACCCAGTCTCGATATCAAGATAGAGACCCAGTCTCGAATATGCATGCCCAGACCCTGTCCAGGACTAAAAATAGTAGGAAAATATCTCAAAAACCCCTCCAATGGTGCCCGGGCGTAGCCGGGTCTAAACAGTAAAAAATCATCTCAGGTGCTCGGTCCGACCGAGGCTAAAAATCATCTCAAGTAACCAGAAAACTCAACTAGCACCCCGGCCCTGCCGAGTCTAGCGATAATCATAAAACTGATGATTTTAAACATAATTTTACTTTCTTGCCCAAAAATCTCCACAAGTGAAATCAACCATTTCCAAATCATTTCCATCAAAAATGGCCCCCCGGGCCATGCAAGGTTTAGAAAACAGTGCCAGTAGGCCCGAAGCCAAAACCACAGTAAAACGTGGATAAAACCTCTTTATATGCATGGAAATGGTATGATCACACACAATTGCTGCCCCGCAGCTCACAATCAACCTATCGACCCTGCACAAGCCCACAGCTACTCAGCAAGCATAACCAGCCTAGAAGGATAATTCTATGCCCGGGACTCGCGGACATTCCCAAAATCCCACCTTCTATGTTCCAGAGTCAACAAGGCCTCACAGGACCACAAGGGTAAATAAAATATATCCGCAAATACTACAAGCAACAGAGGAATAAAAATAGGCGGACATGAATAAAGCGGTCGAGGTCTGTGGTGCAAACCTAATAGTCCAACCCAACGATGCCCATTAATACAATTTTATTCTATATATGCAGAGTCTAGGGAAATTAAACCGTAACCTACCTGTCGTCCGATGACAAGCTGCTGGAACAACGATGTCCAAGCTCGAACCACTCCGAGAAAATCCAAAACTAAATCGGAATCGGATTCGTATTTGGGATGGAACAACTTGACGTAGATAATTGATTTACTTTTCAGTAATTGAATAATTAACAAAAGTTTTCCTCTCAAAATGCTCCTCACGTAATATGTACATATGTACAGTACAAAAGCTAACTTATCTATGCTATATAATGTTAAAGTGTCAATTTTCAAAATGACAAAAGCATAGAGATACTTGGAGAAAGAGCATAATTTAATTTCTGCCAACTCCTTAATAACATGCTGCCTAACTTCTAAATGCTGCCACCATTCACTTAGCCGAGTATCACACCTAGCAGCTACATATGTTGGCTGCTTTGCCTACCTCCACGTGTTGTGGAGGTGGCAATATTTTAATATTTTCAGCCCGTTATGTATGTATTCGGGTATTGAATAAATTCGTGGTATAATAAATATAATAATTTAAATATACCATAATTGATAGAAAATCATTTCAAATAAAACCTACTATATTATAATAATAAATTTTAACATAACTAAATTTACTATCTCCGTTAAAATATTACGGAGTATAAAAACCTTAGAAAATAAATACATATACAATTATAACGTATCAAAAATATTTTCCATAAACCTTTAAAATATTTGAAAGGGTAATAATAATATAATTTTTACCAATTTCAACTTTTAAATAACGTATTTTCAAATACACGCACGAGGCTAATAAAATTCTCAAGTTTAGGCTCGTAATTCGCCAATGCACGATTTTGATACTCAAGAATTATCTCGGGATCCTCCCTTATTTTTTATAACTGTTTTGGAACTGGAATGGCGTCTTAAAACGTGAAGTCGAGGCTTAAATCGAGTTTAACCTGACCCGGTTCGCGACCCGGTTCGCAACCCATTTTCTGCCAGACAGTCCGCTGTAAAACAGTCATAACTTTTTACTCCGAGATCATTTGGACGCGAGGTTTTGTGCGTTGGAAACTAGACTCGTAGACCTTCGATTTGGTATTTCGGGGGACTTCTAACTCTTTATATATTGAGAGAAAAATCCCGACACATTTGACCCAAAGTACAGAAAATTTGTTAAAGGTCTTACGATATCTTTTGTCGATTTGCTTGACTTCAAAACTTAAACGTGGAAATGACCGGAAGGGTCATTACAACATCTATATCATTTCCAGGAGATGTTGGACCTGGAATGATCATTGACAATATAATATACTCTCACTTCATGCAAATCCATGGTTATAAATTATAGTTCATCAACATAACAGGCAATGTGCTATAAGAAATACTCATAGTCCAAAATGGGTTGAAACCATCACTTGCAAGACCAAACCTAACATTACGAGGATCTCTAGAGAAGTCTTGGTACAAACTATCAAAATCCTTCCATGCTTCTCCATAAGGATACCTTATATTCCCATCTTTGGGTTGTTCATTAGCATGCCATCTCATTGCAGCAGCTATTTCGGGACATATGAATATACTTTGAAACCTAGGATTTAAGGGAAAGTACCTTAAAACCTCTACAGGAATTTTAGAGTTTGCATTAGTCATGGCATGACCAACATTTTTCCATCTAGAAGACCCACAAACAGAGCAATTATTAGCTATATCATTTTCCTTCAATAGCATGCAATCATTAGGGCAAGCATGTATTTTTTCATAATGATGACCCAAATCTTTTATCACCTTTCTAGCTTTGTTGAAGTACTCTGGTAGATGACAAAGGGAAATGTCTCTTTCAGCAAATCTAACAAGTCTGAAAATGCTACATTACTCTATCCATGAAAGGTTTTAAATAAGTTCAACCGAATGGTGAAACTTTAACACTCCGGATATAACTATCGTTTTCCCTCTTCCAACAATTTAAAAAAATTCTTTACATCTTCAGGTAATCCCTCCCCTACTCCTTCTTTGCCCTAACTCAGCCTCAACATTTCTAAATATATCATGAAGTAGTCCATAAATATCATCACACAAATTAGAACATTTAGCATCACTAATTGGATGAGGTGTATTTGTCGAGGAAATCCCTCCTCCATGAAAAATCCATTTGGTGTAAACAACAACAAACCCTTCATCAAATAAGTGATCCTCCACCACATTCCTATAATGCCAATAGACATTAGCACACTTTCTACAAGGGCATAATATCTCATTTCCCTTAGAAGCTCGGTCAAATAACTTATCAAGAAAAGTGATCACTCCACGACTAAACTCATCCATATATCTGAGGCAGTTTATCCAACTTTTATCATCATTATCCATTACAATCCTATTAACACAAGCAAATAAAAAAATGAAAGTTCATGCAAAGCTAAAATTTAAGGCCAATATTTAGACTCCTTTAGCAATAAGTGACCCAAAATAAAGAGTAGTTGATCTTATTTTCATTGCTAGTTTACTTTGATGCTTGCTGGTTTTAGGCTGTTAGTCTAGGCAAGGGTGGAACTCTGTTGGTTCGCTCATCTGGGGGTTGGGTGAGTGCCACTTATAATGAGTTGGGTCATGACAAAGATGGTATTAGAGCCTAGGTTCGTTGATCTCGTTGTACCAAACAGTTCTAGTAGAGTCTTGCCGAACGGTGCAGAGACATCCATACTTTTCTTTAAGAGGCTATGGGGCATTAGGAAAAAACTATCTCTTCCTTATTTTTCTTCGTGCTATAACTAGATTCCAATTGTTATCTGGTGATATAAATTGGTATCTAACCTCATTCACTCTTCTGTCCACAGATGGTCACTACAAGGAATAATGGAGCAAGGCCAGCGGTCCCAGAAACGGGCCCGGTAGTTCATGGCAGAGGTAGGGGAAGGGGCAGGGGATGAGCTGGAGCCGCACCCACCAGGGGTGGAGCTCGAGCTGCTGCTGCTGCACGTGAGGTAACCCCTCCCCCATCTCAGGACCTTATGGCTACAGATGTAGAAGAAGTAGTGGTAGAAGATGGAGGAGTTCAGGAGAAGGCGGCACCGGTTGGGAGGGCAGGCCTTCCTAATATGACACCAGAGGCTTTCAGGCAGGCGTGGTATATTTTGAGTGGGTTGCTTGGTGCTGGAGCCATACCCGCCGCTTATGAAAATTAGGCATTGAATACTCAGCCAGCAGTTACTACTACACCAAGGATGGATGCATCTTCGGGCACAAACAATCTTCTCAGGCCAATGTTAGGTCCTGTGATGGCAGGTAATGAGCATGAGATGCTGACTAAGTTCCTTAAGCTAAAACCTCAGATGTTTCAGGGTACAAACAAGGAGGATGCCTATGATTTCATCATGGATTGCCATGAGAGGTTGCACAAGTTGGGTATGTACGTCAGCATGGGGTGGAGTTTGTCACTTTTCAGCTGCAGGATGATGCCAAGCAGTGGTGGAGGTCTCATGTTGAGTTTCGGTCATCTATCTTACCTCCACTGACTTGGGAGCAGTTCCATGCCTTGTTTCTAGAGAAGTACATTCCCTGTACTTTGAGGGATCGGAAAAAGGATGAGTTTCTGAACTTGGAGCATGGTGGCATGCCAGTTTAAGCTTATGAGGGGTTTTATGTGTTGTCTCATTTTTCTACACAGATGTTGGGTTCTGAGGAGGAATTGGTCCGATTGTTTGTCAAGGGTCTGAATAGTGATCTGCATGTACTGACAGTGCATATGACTTCTTCAGGGAAAGGTTTTAATGATGTGGTGGACAATATGAAGAAGATTGAAGGAGTTAGGCAAGCGGGACAGGCTAAGGCTTTAGCCAAAAGGCCCCAGAATGAGGGAAATTTTGGTGGTTCATACTCCAAGGGCCAGAATCAACAGGCTTACTCGACCCGTCCTATTCAGTCAGCTCTGCCAGCTACTACAAGTGGTCGTCAGAGAGCTCAGTCTTCAGCTCCTAGAGGCCAGGGGACATCTTATACATTAGCTAGCAGGCCTACTTTGGACCGTGGTTGCTTCCATTATCGTGATTTGGACCACTTTAAGAGGGAGTGTCCACATAGGCAGATAGATAATGGAGGTCAGCAGCATACTAGAGCAGTGGTCCCGGGAGGCAGTGGTGGTAATGCTAGGGGTCATCCACAGGGTGGGAGAGGTAATTTCTAGAGAGGCCGGGGATATCGAGGGAATAGCGGTGCAGGTAGGGGTGCAGCGCAGCCAGCTAGAAAAGTTATCCGGATTTATGATCGGGCACATTTCTATGCTTTTCCAGGAAGGACTGAGGTGGAATCCTCAGATGTGGTGATCACATATACTATTCTTGTCTGTGATAAAATGGCCTCAATATTATTTGACCCAGGATCTACATATTCTTATGTGTCTGTTAGTTTTGCTTGGGGTCAGAATTTGAATTGCGATATCCTTGATTCCCCTATCCATGTATCTACCCGAGTTGGAGAGTCAGTGATTGTGACTCAAGTGTATCATGATTGTTCTGTGGTATTTGTGGGGATACGTACTTGGGTAGACTTAGTAATTCTGGATATGGTTGATTTTGATATTATCTTGGGTATGACCTGGATATCTACTATGAATCTTGAAATTCCAGGTAAGGATAGATTAGAATGGGAAGGTGTATACATGCCTAAGCCAGTTAAGATAGTATCATTTGTTTGGGCTAGGAAGCTAGTGGGAAAGGGGTGTACATCCTTCTTAGCTCATCTTTGGGATGATAGTGTGGAGTCCCCTTCTATTGAGTTAGTTTCAGTGGTGCCCGAATTTGTAGAGGTGTTTCCATCGGATGTGCCTAGTATGCCTCCGGACAGGGATATAGATTTTTGTATTGATTTGGAGCTAGGCACTCATCCCATCTCTATTCCTCTATATATAATGGCTTCGACAGAGTCAAGGGAACATAAGACTCAGCTGCAGGAACTCCTAGATAAGGGATTTATAAGTCCTGGTGCTTCACCTTGGGGGATCTTATTTTGTTTGTAAAAAAAAGGATGGTAGTATGCGGATGTGCATAGACTACAGGCAGTTGAACAAGGTGAGCATCTAGAATAAGTATCCTTTACCCCGGGTAGATGATTTGCTTGACCAACTTCAGGGTGCATCGGTGTTTTCAAAAATTGACTTGAGGTTGGGGTACTATCAGCTAAAGATTAGGCCTGAGGATATTCCGAAAACTGCTTTTCCTACTCGGTATGGACATTATGAGTTTCTAGTAATGTTATTTGGTTTGACCAATGCGCTGGCAGCATTCATGAGTTTGATGAATGGGGTGTTTAAGTCCGACTTGGATTCTTTTTTTATCGTGTTCATTGACGATATTTTGATCTACTCTAAGAGTAGGGAGGAGCATGCTAATCATCTTTGCATTGTGTTGGACATCTTGAGGCACCAAAAGCTTTATGCAAAATTCACTAAGCGTGAGTTTTGGTTGATTTTTGTGGAATTTTTGGGGCATGTGGTGTCAGAAAAGGGGGTGATGGTGGATCCTCAGAAAATTGAGGCAGTTAAGAGTTGGGTCCAGCGTAGCTCTATGACAAAGCTGAGAAGTTTTGTGGGGCTCGTGGGGTACTACCGGAGGTTTGTGAAAGACTTTGCTTCTATTGCTACTCACCTTACCAGGCTGACACAGAAGGAGGTACCATTTGTGTGGTCCGACAAGTGCAAGGAGAGCTTCCAAAAGCTCAAGACACTTTTTACCACGGCTCTTATATTGTCCTTGCCAGTTGAAGGTAAAGACTTTATTATTTACTGTAATACTTCACATTCTAGTTTGGGTGTTATGTTGATGCAGGATATGAATGTGATAGCCTATGCATCCAGGCAGTTGAAGGTGCATGAGAGGAATTACCTGACTCATGATTTAGAGTTGGCAGCGGTGGTTTTTGCTTTGAAAATCTGGAGACACTACCTTTATGGTGTCAAGTGTGAAGTATTCATAGATCATCGCAGTCTGCAACATGTTTTCACTCAGAAGGATTTGAATCTGAGGCATAGAAGGTGGATGGAGTTATTGAAAGATTCTGATGTGACCATTCAGTACCATCCGGGTAAGGCTAATATGGTGGCAGACACATTTAGCCGGAAAACTATTAACATGGGTAGCTTGGCTTGTTTGGGGGTGTCCAAATGACCGCTAGCTAAGGAAATTCAGGATCTGGAGGCCAAGTTCATGCACTTGGGTGTCTCAGACCAAGGCGGGTTGTTAGCCAGCATTGAGGTCAAGGCCACCTTCATAGAAGAAATAAAGGAAAAATAGTTTCATGATAAAAAACTGGGCAAGTTACGGAGTAAAGTGATATTCGGGAAGTCCAGAGATGTCATGTTAGACTCTGGTGGTGTATTGCATTTCAGGGAGAGGATTTGTGTTCCTCGGGTTGATGATATGATTTCAAAAATTCTGACAGAAGCTCATGGTTTGCGGTACTCGATCCATCCGGGTGTAACCAAGATGTACAGGAACTTGAGGCAGCGTTACTGGTGGCCCGGGATGAAAAGGGACATAGTTGATTTTGTGTCAAAGTGCCAGAATTGCCAGCAAGTAAAATATGAATATCAGACACCTGTAGGACTACTTTAGAGAATGCAAATTCCAGAGTGGAAGTGGGAAAGGATAGCCATGGATTTCATGGTGGATCTTCCCAAGACATTGGGGAAGTATGACTCAATTTGGGTCATTGTTGACAGGCTGACCAAGTCTGATCATTTCATTCCGGTCAAGGTAGATTACAATTCACAGCAGTTGGCCAAGATCTACGTGAAAAAGACTGTAAGACTGCATGGGGTACTACTGTCCATCATTTCAGACAGGGGTACGCAGTTTACTTCTAAGTTCTGGGGCAAGTTACATGAAGAGTTGGGTACACAACTCACCTTTAGCACAGCCTTCCATCCTTAGACCGATGGTCAGTCGGAGACGATGATTTAGGTATTGGAGGACATGCTGAGAGCATGTGTAATGGAATTCTGTGGTTCATGGGACCAGTTTCTACCGTTGTGCAAATTCTCATCTAACAATAGCTACCACTCCAGTATCGATATGGCACCGTTCGAGGCCCTGTTTGGGAGAAACTACAAATCACCGGTTGGGTGCTTTGAGGAAGGTGATGTGAAGCCTCTGGGCGTAGACTTAGTGAAGGAAGCGCATGAAAAAGTAAGGGGCATACAGACCAAGTTATTGGCTGCTCAAAGCCGGCAGAAGGAGTATGCAGATTGTAAGGTCCGGGACATGTAATTTCAAGTTGGTGAACAAGTATTGCTAAAAGTGTCACCAATGAAAGGGTTTATGCGGTTTGGTAAGAAGGTCAAGCTTAGCCCTCAGTTTGTTGGTCCGTTTGAGGTCTTGAGATGGTAGGGCCAGTGGCTTACAAGTTAGCACTGCCACCTAGTTTGTCGGGCTTCCATCCGATATTCTATGTATCCATACTCAAGCGATACCATAGGGATGGGGACTACATCATCAAGTGGGATGAGGTACTTTTTTATAAGGATGTTCATTATGAGGTGGAACCGGTCTTGATTCTTGCTCAGGATGTCCGGAGGTTGAGGACAAAGGTGAATGATATGATGAAGGTTCAGTGGAAGCATCATCCGGTTGAGGAATTCACTTAGGAAATCAAGAAGGACATGCGGGACAAGTACCCTCAATTATTTTAGGATTCAGGTACTACACTTCCCTCCTTTTATTTCCATAATTTTGGGTTTGATCATTCGGGGATGAACGATGGGTAAATTGGTATCTGTTGTAATGACCGAGTCCGTCATATCATTACAAGTAGTTAAATCATGCCAAGTTTTAGAGTTAGAAAACTTTGGGTTTTGGAGTTTGAAATTCTGGGCTAGGCTAGCCTCGGCCATTTTTGGAGCGAGGTAGAGTCTAGGGAAATCCGGGTAAAAATTGGTTTAGGTGTCTTGGATTGAGCTAGTTTTCCACGTAGCCAAGGCATAAAGGAGTCCGGGGGACTTTTCAGAATGGAATTTGGGTAAGTAGAACTTCCGGAATCGCGTTTGACGTGAAATGGTTATTTCGGGACGTCGGGGGAACAAGTGTGTTGTGAAATGGCCAAAACAGGCAAATTTACGGACTTTCTGCCCATGAAAAGCGTTGTCATATGTGATAGCGGCCACCTCTATAGCGGTAGAAATTACTGCTATAGCGGCGATCAAGGGGCGGTCAACCCACTTAAGACCGCTATACTGACAGATGACCGGTATAGTGGACCAGGGACCGCTATAGCAGGTCAAAGGGTTTTAATGAAGAAATAGCTCTCAAAACCTCAGAATTTCATAAGTTTGTTTTGGGAGACGGGCTGGGCAAATTTAAGTGATTTTCTTCATTCCTCCGCCAAAAATCATTCTTAAGGTAAGGTTTTCGCTCCCCACACTTTATACTACGTTTCCTATGCGATAGAATTGCTAGGAGGGAAATTGGGGAAGGTTGGAATGACCTAGGGATGATGAAATTCAAGGGAAAAGGGGGTTCCAAACATGTATGTTCTTGGGTTTTGATTTAGGTACGTTAAAATGATCATAGATTGGTTAATTTCCTTTTTTGTCCATATAAAAATGATAAGACTAGGATAATTAACTGTGGAAAAGCTTGGGAAAAGGGTGGGATGATCATGGGTGTCCTGGGGTTTGGGGATTTGGTATAATCCGAGTAATGTACAGGCCTGTATATTAATTGTATGCATTATGTGTTATTTTTAGACCAAGAATGTGAGAGGAATCCGGAACATGGGAAAGTTTGGGTTGAATAGAGCTTGGAACATTCGAGGTAGGTGATGGCTTTTGTGTTTCTGTGAATATGTATATTCATTGTACTCGTTGTCTAAGTAATTGTGTGCAATACATTGCTTAGGGGATTTGTGTGGAATGTCTAAGTTCAGTTTACAGTCTATGTTTGAATTATTTTTACTTGTTGGCTTTACAAGGGGTGTGAATTCATTCTATTGACTGTTGTTGTTGACATTCGGTTGGCTCGGGTACCACTCCTAGTACGGGTATAACACATGGTTGGCACAGGTATAACATTTGGTTGGCACGGGTACCACTCCTGGTAAGGGTTTACTTTATTACATCATGCACTGTTTAATTGATTATTGTATTTCATTGGTTGATATTGGTTCCGTGAAAGGACCAAATTGTTTTACTGAATGTGATACTTGATATTGTTTCTGTGAGTGGACGGGGTTGTTATCGAAAAGTGTTATTGATTGGTGGTCCTTGAGTGGCTGGGAACTGTTGTATGGCTGTTGAATTAGTCTTGGTTCAGGACGGGTAATCACTTCTTGTGGTAGTTGGCTAGAGGGGATTCCAGGGTGAGTCTGGGCTATAAGGTAAGGAGTGGTTATGGTTATTCTTGTTGGTGGAATAGACATGTAAGAGATGGATTCATGCGATAACAAGCTAGGTAGAGAGTTGTAGTCTAAATATGCCTGTGATATTGTTGCATGTTTGCCATACTTGTTACTGGATTTTGTGTACTATTTATATACTGTTTTCTTGTATACTGGCTGATGATCCTACCAGTACACAGTGGTGATGTACTGATATTGTACTTGTCTTTCTTTTGTTGAGTACAGGAAATCTTCCAGCGGCTGAGACGAGACCTCAGATTTAGCACCGATGTTTCCAATCTTCAAGGGTGAGTTGTCGATTCGAGCTACCTTGGGATTATCCATAGAGTTTTAGTCCATTTGTTCAGAGTTAAAAACTATTCTTATTTTGTTTTTGGTTGCATCTCCGTACTCTAGATTTGGTATTGATGTTTGGTACGATGACTATCAGTTCCTAGGTGGGATTTTTCGCAGATTATTAATTATGATAAGTATTTTGAGTAGTTCATCTTATTTTCATTGCTAGTTTAATTTGATGCTTGCTAGTTTTAGGTTGTTAGTCTAGGCAAGGGTGGAACTCTATTGGTTCGCTCATCCGGTGGTTTGGTGGGTGTCACTCATGATGGGTTAGGTCATGACAACTGGCCACAAACTAACTGAACAACTGTTAATGGTTTTCATCAATCTAGTGTATGTATCACAAAAAAAGGCAGTCAGTCGTATCGAATAAAACAAGTGTAATGACCCTTCCGGTCATTTACGCGTGTTCACCTTTCTCATACTGTTAGATCTTTCCTCTAGCTCTGATGACCCTTTTAGTTATCTTTATGTTTTCGCATTTATTGCACTGTTAAGGCTTTCATGTAGCGGCCCTAAGTCATTTATGAGTTGCTGGGACTGGTAGTTCGGTGCCCTAGTCATTCGTTTGGTCGTTTTAGTCATTCGCCTATTTCAGAGCTTTAAGAATATCATTTACTTTAGTCAACATTCTTAGCTAACGTGCTCAGAATCAAATTCTGACAGTTCCGTTAGCTACGGAGCGATGAGTTTGGTCTAGTTGGACCTTTAGTTGAGGCTTGAGAACGTCCGGTGTGGGGTTTGTGTTATTTTCTCAGGTTAGGCCATTTGGAGCTGAAAGTGTAACTTTGGGTGACTTTCGATGATTGGTGTGTCAAATTTGAAATACGATGATTCCATCAGCTTCAGAATGATGAGTTTGGGCTAGGAAGATCGTTGGTTCGAGTTTCGAGTGAGTCAAACTCATTTTGAGTCTTTGAGTTCCTCTTCGTTAGTGTTGACTTGGGTCAAAATTTCTCCAAAACAACCTCGTATGGAAGTTTCATCAATTCTGTTGATTTTGGAACGTCGTTTCCACTCTATTAGCATTATTAGTTTTCGAATATCAGTTTTTGATTGTGCTCGGAATACCCCATCGAGTTTTTTTAAAATTGCAAAAAATCAGCTGCGGCCAGCAGCTATAAATAATTAGAAATTCATTTTTTCCAGCCACTTCTCCTCACTTTTCACACTCTAAACTCATTTTTCTCTCTACCAAAATTGCTCTTGATCATTTCTAATCCTCGGGGAATTAATTTCTTGTGGATTTTCCGTGTTTTTACAATTTTTGGTAAGTCATCTTTTCCACTTGTCCTTTTAGCTCCCTTTGAATTTTCTTAATTTCCTCCATTGTTGCTCCTACCAAAGCATGGAAATTCTTATGTAGTGGCCGCACCTAGCTCGTGCATGCTTCATGGAAGTAAAGGATTGTCCGTCTCGGCTTGAAATTCTATCTTTGTGGTAAGTAATTCTTTCCCAATTTCAATTTTTATTTTCGAAATTTCCATTCTTTAATCCCCAACTTGGGCGGGCTGTTTTGGTGCCCTTCCCTTGTCCAATTATGCTCAAATTTGGAGCATGTCTTCTTTGAACCGCTGGGGTCATTGTGGTTCTTTTCATTTTTGGTTTTGGGTTGCAGGCCCCTCTGCTTATCAGAGCAGCATGACCTAGGATATCGTCATTCCCGCAGCTTGTCATCGGACGACAGGTTGGTTACGGCTTAACTCCCTAGACATCGCATATATCGGGTAAAATTTTACTAGTTGGCATCCTTGGGTTGGGTTATTAGGTTGGTACCACAGACCTTGACTGTTTTTCCATGATTCATCTTATTTCTTTCCCCCGTTATGTGTAGTATTCCTATTGGTTGATATATTTATTACCCTTGTGACCCTGTGAGGTCTTGTTGACTCTGGAACATACAAGGTGGGATTATTGGGAATGTCCGCGAGTCCCGGACATAGAAATATCCTTCTAGGCTGGTTAAGCTTGCTGAGTAGCTTTGGAGCCTGTGCAGGTCCGTTAGGTTGATTGTGAGCTATCGGGTAGCTATTTGGGTTGATCATATAATTTCCATGCATATAAAGAGGTTTTTCCATGTTTTATTATGGTTTTTTGCTTCGGGCATACGTAAACTGATTTTCTAAACCTTGCATGTCCCCAGGGGCCCATTTTTGATGATATTAGATTTGGAAACTATTTGACTTGATACGTGGATTTTCTTTGGGTAAAAGAAGGTTAAAGATATGATTTTATCATGATTTACTACTATTGCTTGACTCAACCGGGTCGAAGTGCTAGCTGAGTTTCCTTACTGATTTTAAATGATATCAGGCTCAGCCCGGTCGAGCATTTGAGATATTTTAACTACTATTTTAGACCCGGTTGTGCCCGGGCACCCTTAGAAGGTTCTGTGAGTCATATTTTTCACTGTTTTAGTCCTAGACAAGGTCTAGGCATGCATATTTAAGACTTAGCCACTTGCTTGAACCCGAAATCGATTCCGGAGGACACGTTTTGATTCTGAGTTTTAGTATGGTGTCTGAGATCTCTATGGACCTTGCCACTCCAGGGCTAAGGCTTTGGCCAGCAGCTCCGTTTCTGTCACTGTGTAGTTCTTTTGCGCCCCATTCAATGCTTTACTAGCATAATAAATGGGGTGAAAGAGTTTGTCTTGCTTCTGTCCCAGAACAGCTCCAAGTGCAACACCACTCGCATCGCACATTACTTCGAACGATTTGGACCAATCCGGGGCAATTATAATAGGAGCATCCACTAATTTTTCTTTCAGGCACTCAAATACTCAGCATAAAATACAAACTTAGTCTCCTTTTCAAGCAACCTACACAGTGGGGTAGCAACCTTAGAGAAATCTTTAATGAATCTTCGGTAGAAACCGGCATGACCAAGAAAGCTCCTCACACTACCGAAATGGGTGGAGGTAGTTTCTCGATGACTTCTATCTTGGCTCTATCCACCTCTAGACCTCTCATAGATATTTTGTGCCCTAATACAATGCCTTCTTTCACCATGAAATGACACTTCTCCCAATTCAGCACGAGGTTTGCCTCTTCACACCTTTGCAATGCTTGACCCAGATTAGTCAAGCAATCATCAAATGCATCACCCACTACCGAAAAGTCATCCATGAAGACTTCCAATGTGTTCTCCACCATATCAGAAAATATAGACATCATGCATCTTTGGAATGTTGCAGGAGCATTGCAAAGACCAAAGGGCATGCGTCTAAAACCAAACGTACCTTAGGGACAGGTGAAGGTGTTCTTCTCCTGATGTTATGGGGCGATAGATATTTGGTTGTACCCCGAGTATCCATCTAAAAAGCAATACCAACCTCT
The DNA here is from genome assembly GCA_003996215.1 of Jaltomata sinuosa. NCBI lineage: Eukaryota > Viridiplantae > Streptophyta > Magnoliopsida > Solanales > Solanaceae > Jaltomata > Jaltomata sinuosa. Next base: position 158,957 of record QJPP01004252.1, read on the forward strand.
GCCATCTAATCTATCCAGCATCTGATCCATAAAGGGCATGGGGAAATGATCACGGAGAGTCTAGGAGTTTAGCTTCCTGTAATCCATACAGACTCGCCACCCCGTGACAGGTCTTAATGGAATCAACTCATTTTTTTCATTTTCTACCATAGTAATTCCTCCCTTCTTAGGAACACATTGCACTGGTCTTACCCATTTGCTATCAGAAATTGGATAAACCGCTCCAGCATCGAGCCATTCGATGATCTCCTTCTTTACCACCTCTTGCATTGGCGGATTCAGTCTCCACTGGTGCTCAGTGGTGGGAGTGCAATTTTCCTCTAACTGTATCTTATGAGTACAAATACCTGGTGGGATGCCAATAATATCTGCAATAGTCCAGCCGATTGCCCTCTTGTGTCTCCTCAGTATGGATAGGAAAGCTTCAACTTGAGATTGCACAAGGTCTGTCGCAATGATTACGGGTAAGGTATCTTTGTCACCTAAAAATGCATACTTCAGATGGCCTGGCAACTCTTTCAACTCTAATACCGACGCTTCCTCAATAGAAGTCTGTTCTTTAAATCGAGATCTAATTTCTTTAGGGCGTAACAATATGACCCTATTCTAACAACAACATTTACAATTTCTTCATAATCTTCGATGTCATTATCATCGAAGTTCATCATTATTGCTGCCAACGTCTCTACAACAAGTCTCTCTTCAATAGAAATAATCACATCAGATTCGGCAACAACATCAATAACCGAGACGACATTCATGTCCCTCAGTTGCTTCATGGACTTGCACACATTGAACTTTACTACTTCGGCGTTTAACCTGAAAGTCAACTTGTTGCTCTCCATATCTACCAATACTCTTCCGGTTGCCAAGAAGGGTCGTCCCAAAATAATAGGGACTTCAAAGTCCACTTCGCAGTCCAGAATCACGAAGTCTGCCGGAAATATGAACTTCCCCACCTTCACAAGTACATCATACAAAATACCCACCGGGCGTTTAACCGATCTATCAGCCATCAACAATCTCATAGTCGTCGGTTTGGGAGCTCCTAAGCCCAACTGCCGGTAGATGGCTAAAGGCATCAAGTTTATGCTAGCCCCCAAGTCACAAAGAGCTTTTGCAAAGTTAAACTCCCCTATGGTGCAAGGAATAATGAACGCACCTGGGTCTTCTTTCTTTTGGGCTAGCGACCTTGATGAAATGGCACTACAATGGTGGAGGTTGTCTTCCGGTTCAAAACTTACCAACCTCTTCTTTGTGATCAAGTCCTTCATGAACTTAGCATAACCGGGCATTTGTTCAAGCGCATCCACCCGGGGGATGTTCACTGATATCTGCTTTAGCATGGTCATGAAATTCAAAAATTTGCTACATTCCACTTTCTTCTTCAATCGTTGTGGAAAAGGGGGTGGTGGCCGAGGCATCATAGTTGGAAGTTTTTCAACATCCCTGCTTTTATCTGTGAGCACTTGAGTAGCATCTTCTTCCACACTGGGTTCTTCAACAGATATCCTCACACCCTCATCTACCATCTTTGCAGCGTCTACTAGCTCATCTTCCTCAGCAACCTTTCCTTTCTGAGTCTCAAGTACCGGATGTGATTCCGATAATGTCTTACCGCTTCTGGTGGTGATTGTCATACAATTCCCATCGTTTCTCGCGTTTTGAATGGTGTCACTCAGTAATGTCCCAACTTTCCTTTGATTTAGAGACGCTGAGACTTGACTCATTTGTTGCTCTAGCTGCTTGATTGAGGTGGAATGAGAATTCACTAACTGACTCATTGATGATAATTCCTATTTCATTTCCTTGACTCCGGAGTCAGTAGATTCCACCTTCAACAACATCTTTGCCATCATATTCTCTAACTTGGACGTCCCTGTCTCATTGCTAGTTCTTTCTCGGTTACCAGGTGGTACGTACAACCCACCTCTATCAGTTTTATTCATCCAGTTCCCCTGATCACGATCTCTGTAGCCAGCTTTTTCATAGTAGTTGTCCTTATGATAGTTTCGACCTTGGTTTCCCTGGCCATTGGCCTAGAAACCCCCCAAATAGTTCGCCTCCTCGTCAGACTCGAACTCTGCTGCTCTACCTTGGGAACCCACAACTTTATCTTTCTTCATGTCTCCTGACAGCAAATGTTTTGTCAGTAGGTCCATTTGCGTTTTTAGATAGGCCATATCTTGATCCCGCTCTTCCTCTTTCCTGCGTTGTTCCGCTGACATACCGACTGCATGAGTGCTAGCAGCCATCTCTGTGTCCCTTGTATGCCAGGCCCTGTTGGTTTTAGTGAGCCGATCAAAAATAGTTGTGGCATCGATAAAGGTGAGACCCATAAATGCTCCACCTGCTGCATTATCTAGTGTCGGCTTGGTAGCCGAATTTAGTCCCCTGTAGAATGTCGGCATCAGGAAATTGTTGGTCAACTGATGGTTCAGGCATTGTGTTAGCTTCTTCTTGAACCGCAACCATGTCTCATGTAAGGCTTCATGAGGTTGTTGTCTGAAATTGCTAATTTCATCCCTTAACTGTATCATCCTAGAGGGAGGAAAGAACCTTTCTAGGAAAGCTCCTTTCAACTCTCCCCAGGTTGTGATAGAGTCGGGGGTTAGCTCTGTCAACCATAATGCTGCCTCATCAGACAGAGACAAAGGAAAAAACCTGAGCCTGATCGCTGTCTGACTTACTCCAGGTAATTCGAACGACTTGCAGATACCCACAAAATTCATCAGGTGTCGATTAAGATCATCACCAGCCACACCACGAAACACTCCCTTTAAGTTCAACAGCTGGAGCATTGTGCTAGTAATGTTGAACTTGGCCCTGGGCGCTAGCGGAGGAAGAACAATGGCACCCGTAGCACCAACTCCATCTAATGCAATATCATCCTCTAGATCCTCGACATTCAAGTGATGCTGATCATGTTGAGCCTGCTGTTCTGCAGCGAGCCTTGCTGCCTCCTGCTGTTGTACATTCATAGTTTGCCTTAGCGTTCTTGCGAGCTCGGGGTCATAAGGTAATATTGGTTCACCCGAGCGTCGGGTACTTGGCATACACAACTCAGTACCCTGTAACAAACAAAAACAACAAATAAAAGTAAAATCAGGAAATATGACTAAGAGTCAAACAACACCAGACTTAATAAACAACCGTATTCCCCGGCAACGGCGCCAAAATTTGATACGACCAAATTACAACTCCAATTAAGAAGCGTAAGCGGTCGTCATCAAATATAGAACCCAACAGAGGTTGGGGTCGATCCCACAGGGAATAAGGTGCAGATTAAATCGTTAGTGAATTAGTTGACTAGTAATCAATAGTTTCCGGTAAATTAGGGGGGGGTTTATGTGATCAATATTTGAACAATGCAAGTAACTAATTGCGAGTTTCAACGAGTATAAATCAATATGAGAATGAACTAGGGAAGTGTTCACCAAGGCGTCGTAATAATTTTGACTCAAAGCTTAACCGGGTTCTTTCTATATGCATATCACGATGTGATTGAATTAATGGTATCGTCTAAATGTTTCTCAACCAAATAGACGAATTTCCTTTTCAATTCTCTCGAACTTTAAAAGGTGAACTTTCTTATTTCAATCCTAAACATCGAGTAGATTAATCTAGTTACAACATTAATCATAAGACGAGAATTGGTAGTCTCGAATCCTCGTAGTTAATCAAATTTCCCGGTTTTAATCTCTTTGCTCAAGCAAATTAAACCTAGGCATGTCCTAATGTTTGCAACCACTAGAAAACATTAATAATGAATGATTAACAACGTGACAACATAAAGATTGAACCAAATTGCTACCCAGAATCTATATTGCTACTCTTTCCATGGCTCCCACAACCCTAGTTGTGGGAGTTTTAGCCACTCATGCTTGCAAAGCGAAAGAATGAAGAAATAGTGTTCATAATAATAAGAAAATGTTCTTACAAAATAGATGAACACAAGCTTCAAGCTTTCCAAGAACAATAAGCCAAAATTCCAAGAGCAATTGAAGAAGAAAAAGAAAACATGTTTGTCGTATTTTTCCTCTCAAAAAGTCGCTCAAAATAGTCTTACAAATATTCGTTAATGAATCATAAAATAACCCTAACACAGGGTATTTATAGTAGTCCAGGAAATAAAGTCCAAAAATAGAATTTTCAGAATCCCGCATCGCATTGACGGGTCGCCTGACGGACCGCCACCCATGCGACTGGCCGTCACTCCAAGCCGTCGCCACTATCCAGTGCTTGCTATCCTTAAGCTCAAACTTGACGGTTTGGCTGACGGTCAGTCACGGGTGTGACGGGTCATCACGCCAACCATCGCCACTATCCAGTGTGTCCTTTAACTGCTGCCAGGTTTGGTGGCTCTCCTGACGGTCAGTCACGGGTGTGACAGGCCATCAGGCCCTCCATCAAGCCTAACCCGAGTTACTTAGCTTGTGTATTTTTCACTTCCTTTTTATCCTTGTCTCCATTTCCTGCATATACAACATAAAAACATCAAAAACCACAAAAGTTGCTTGAAAACTCGCGCGTATTCTTAGTTAAAGGCGTCCAATGTGCCGTAGAATCCTGGCACATCAGTATGTTAGACTGCTTTCCTTATTTTCCTTTTACTTGAGGTTACCAGTATACTGCCATGTTTCTAAACTCTCTCTCTTTATTTTTACTATTGTTTCAAGGATCCTAGGTGCGTTCTTCTTCCTTACACCTGTGTTTCTGTGTTATGTATATGTTTGTGCTAGCATGTATACTTATAGCTCTTGGTTGATTGCTCCTTGTGCTAGTTCCTTGTGCTTCTTCTTTGCTTCCGTGATTGCTTTCTTGTATTTTGCTTATTACTATTTTTATATCTTATATGCGCTCAGTCGGCCGATGATGCCTACTAGTACCCGTTGTCTTGGTGCTCATACTTCACTTTTGCATCTTCTTGGTACAGATATTAGTTGAGATTTCGCGTTAGAGACTTATGCAACTTTTGGGAGGTTCGAGACTAGGGTGAGTACCTAATGGTCGGGGCTTGTCTACATCTCATCTGTTGTACTCTTACTCTTGTATATTCAGAGGCAGTTGTACTTATCTTTTGTTACTTCTAGCACTTGTATTCTATTAGAATCTTCTGTACTATCGTTACCAAGTCTTGGGGTTGGTATATTTTCTTATGTATATATTTGGGTTATTTTCTTTCGCGTTGTCTATCTATACATTCTACTTCTACTTATTTCTGTTTGTTGTGCATATTGGTTAGGTAGTAGCCCATTACTAACCATTTCGGGCTACAGGAATTGGTTTGCCTACTGGGGGGGTTGTAGGTGCCATCATGACCTGAGAAATCGGGTCATGATAGCTTGGTATCAGAGCTTTAGTTTCATCGGTGTTGTGGTATAGAAGCAAGTGTCTAAGTAGAGTCTCACGGATTAGTATGATGACGTCCGTATCCTATCTGCGGGAGGCTACAAGGCACTGTTAGGAAAAGTTTCATCTTCTTGGCTCTTTATCGTGCGTTTCTGGCTCTATTGACTTCTAAACTTCAGTTGTTTCATTCCTTCTTCGATGCCTAAGATTAGTTCGACAGCGGTTGGTGTCGAGGCTTCTGTGCCTGTTACTTCAGTGCTTCCATCAGTGCCAGGACTTCAGAGTGAGAGTTTACTGCATCAGATAGAGGTTATGGGGCTAGCCCAGCCTCTGATTGGATTTATAGCTACTCCAGTTCTTCAGCAGGTTTGTATGTCGGTATTGGACTATGAGGTGAGATTTAACGAGATGGTTAGGCATACGTCTAGGACTATGCCTTTTGGGTTTAATAGGGTTCATAGCTTCATAGGAGGTTTGATTTTACCGCTTTGTTTAGCGGCCGAGCATTTGGTTATAGTTGGGATAACCTTTCTTTAGGTAGTGGATCATGATTGGGATATCGAGGGTTTGCATCGTGAGGCTTATAGGGGTAGTGCTAAGAGATATCATGGACAGGATAGTTTTTGAGGTTCCCAGACTTGAGGCAGGAATTTCTCCACTAGATATAGGTTTCATTGCTCCTTATCTACCAGACCAATTTGGATTGCTCCACAGGTTCCAGAGGGTGTTGTTGCAGGACATTTTGAGCAGAGTGGACATGGTACGGGTCATATTCCTCGAGGATTGCATTCAGGTTGTGTAGGCCATAGTGGCCGATCAGGTTTAGTGAGATCTTCCCGCCCGTATATATTTAGTTGAATTTTCTTTTAGTGCGGTGGGCATGGCCATTTTGTTAGGGATTGTTCCATGATTCCACCTTTTAGTCAGTAGGGTCAATATAAGTTATCTCCCGGGGCTTCAGTGCCACCGGCTAGAGGTTGAGTGTAGGTTATTAGGGGTGGTCCCTAAATGGTTAGAAGTGGTTTTCGTTCCAATGGTTCAGGTAAAGGTTGTTATTGGTGTGGTGAGCGTGGGCACCTTGCTAGAAATTTCTCCATAATTGTGTATCCTAGTCAGACTGGTTGTTATGATTGCGGGGAGATTGGTCACCTTTGAAGAGCTTGTCCCCGGCAAGGGATGGTTCAGCCTTCAACTTTGACTACTCAGTCAAAAGTTAGGCCCCGTCAGTCTGATGCCCCTCTTGGTGTGCCCATGGTAGAGGTTCCAGATATCATTGCTCCAGGTTAGGATTTTGCTACCTTCGGCTTGTGATAGTCCTGCTCGCATTGAGATTCTATCCATTCTGTCATTTATTTGCTTATGTGGCTACCTGCTACTTCCTTAGTTGTTTGACTAATTGAATTGTAGTACCTATGTATTGTTTTCTGGGTAGATTATTCCTTAGTAGTGGATGGGGTGAGTTATCCTTGTTGGGTGTTTATCCTGAGTTGTAGCTCATGGGTAGTTCTTGTTAGTCTCTTTTCTGGTTAGTTTTGCTTCCAATTCCTTTGTGACTCTAGGTATGTGTTGAGTCTTTACTCTTGAGTGGTCCTAGAAGGTTGTTGCCTAGGCTATTTCCTAGCGTTTGCTAGAAGTTCTTGTGTTTGTTTGGTGTTATCGATAGTTGTGCCCGAGTTTGAGCTTTGTATTAACTTGAGAGGTATCGGTTATGCTAGGGTGCATAGATTGGTTTTGTTTTTTGGGTGATCAGAATCAACCCTCTTTGTTTGGTTGGTTTAGGAGGTTGGCAGGTATGTGGTTTGTCCCCATAGTCTTCCTCAGTTTCTTATACGATTGAGTTGTCTTATCATTTCCTCGGTTCCAATTGGAATGAATTTCGATCGTAGTTCTACGATTGAGCCTTTGATTGTGGCATTATGATTGAGTTTTGGCTTTAGAATTTTTGACTATGTGTTGATCGTAGCCTCGTGGTTGAGATGTATTCATAACATTCTGGGTGAGTTAGGTATCCGGCCCAGTCTTCTCGTGCTTTGTGAAGTTTTTATAATGTAAGTATGGGAGCTAAGGAAATGGCTCCAAATTTGATTTGAGAAGGAGTTTGTAGGGTTCAGTATATGCTAAGGAAGGGTTTTGTTTAGTTGAAGAAGGAAGGAGATAACTCTTTGTTCATGCTTGGGTATTTTAGTAGCTTACTAAGTGACGATGGAGGTTTGCTTTGGGTTGTGTGTTGGTGATTTGATTTGGCCGTTTACAGATTGCAATGGCTTTTTCTTTGATTGGTTTGAGTTTTTAGTAGCATCTACAGATTGGGCAAATTGTGTATTCATGGCCTAGTTGGCTCCAGCTCTATTAGTGTTCTTCGATGGTGCATGAGTCTACTTATGGGTTTTGATAGGGGCATTGCAATTGAGGTTGAGTTTCAGAATCGTGGGTTGGAAAACTACTTCGGATAGTTCGTGGTTTGTTCTTCTCGGTTGCAGCTTCTTGGGTTGGAAGGCAATGATTTCAGACAACTTAGTTTCTCCATTTTAGTTGTACAGTGATAGTTGGCCTTGGACACCTAGTCCTTCGCTAACCTTTGAGTTAGGTTGGACATTCCAGATTTCAGCGGTGTTCCAGTTAGTACGAGGTTTCTTCTACCATGGCTAGACATACTCAGTGGTGTAAGTTTGAGATTCAGCAGTGGTGTATACTATATGTGATCAGGTTGTACGGGTTGAGGCTAGCGAGGCTATTTTGGAGTTTTAATGATACTTAGAGACTGGTGGTTACTATTTGTTGCCGAGAGTTTTAAAAGCTCGATTAGTTGATTCTTCAAGGGTTGTCTTTTATGCAGGGTTCAAGTATTGGTTAGACTCGGCTAGTGTGGACTAGAATTTTGGTATGTGGTATGCTTCGGGATAGTTTGTTTGTGTGCTGATACGGTTGAGCGGTTGATTCGAGCCAAAGGGATGAGTTGAAGGTCTACACAAGGATTTCTATGGCTTGATGGAAACTTTGAAACCCCAAGCACCTTTTCCTTGGCCTTTAGGGTGTTTTGACTTTATATTCACGGCATGATAGATTCCTTCTTAGGTGAGATTGGTAAGGCAATTTAAAATCCAAATGGTGTTCGAGCATTCAGAGTAGCAGCAGTGTTTCTTAGAGTTTAGAGCTTAGCTAATGACTACGGACTTCGTGGTAGACTTACCACACTACTTGCAGAGGCTTGGTTTTTGTTTGGGTCTGTTGGGCAGGTTGCCCCTGTTCATTCGCTTCCAGTTGACTCAGACTCGGCACGGTTCAGACTTTCTAACCATTGTGTGCAAAGTTCAGACGAGTCCAGATGGGTTTAGTTATCGAGTTGGATGCAAGAAAAAGTGCACGTTTATTGGTTGATGATCAGTCGGGATAGGTAACTCCTATTTTTAAGGGTACGCAAGTTGTTATCTTCGATTGCAAATGCTAGAGGACTATAGCTTGACTTGATAGAAGTTTGAGAAAAAAGAGGTGACTTCGTTCGTGGTAGAGTATAAGCAAAGACTGTGGATCTCCATTGTGTCAGTTGATGCTTCGAGGGTGTCAAGTGTTCGACTTTTATGCAACTTCCTATTGTGGTGCAAAAGGATTCAGTTAAAAATAAAAAGGGTTTTGCGGATCAATAGGTTCATGAGTTAGAGTTTTGGGTTGAAGCTTTTCTGGCAAACTTGGCTATGGTTTCGAAGGTTTGAATTCTGTGTGTTGATCGCCTTGCTTCTTTGGTTTTGGTTTTGTGTCGGTGCTTTCCGATTGAGATTCTTGGGGTTCAATTTGGGTTGGCAGATCCTTGGAGTTTTGGGTTGGCAGATCCTTGGCTCAGATTTACATTCGTGAGGTTGTCAATTTGCATAGGGTGCTAGTTTCTATCATTTCTGACTCTGGAACTCAGTTTATTTCATGTTTATATAGGTCTATTTAGAGAGACTTGGGTACTTGAGTTGAGTTTAACACTTCTTTTCACCCATAGATTGATTTTAAATTGAAGCATACTATTCACATTCTAATATGATAGCGCTTGGCACAACCTCTATGAGGCCATTCTAGGATCCAACCTAAAGAACTCCAAGCCTTACAAGCTCTATTCTTGAAGAAAGAGTCTTTGGAGACCGTTGAAGAGTGTAGATCAAGGATCTACAACTTATGGATGATTGCATGTGAAGAAGAAGTTGCCAGTGGATCTGCTTGAAGGTGCGACCTGAGGGTGACATGCACTTCCAGTAGTGAGTTTCACACATCAAACGCACAAGGCTACAATGATGATTTTGCTTAGGTGGTGCAAAGTACTGGTGTGACCCGCACTTCAAGTGGTGCATTTCTCACCTCAAATGCACCTCCTGTGCGTTGGGTCCAAGTTGGAGTTTCTTTCAAGACTACTATTGGGCCTTTTTGTAATAGCTATAAATAGGGGATCTCTTCCCTTAGCTAGGTAGATTTTTGATGAATATTGAATTGCTTTGAAAGCTTCAAGTTGCTATTGTTAGTTTGTAGTCATTGGGTGGATTTCCCAATTAGTTAATCTAGTGTAGAAATCTATTGGGTAGATTCTTAATAGTACTATTGGGTGGATTCCTATTAGTATAGTTGAGTGATTAGAGGTGGATTTCTTTGATTGCTTGTTAAATTCTTTGCTTGAATAATCATAGAGTCATCCATTTATGGATTCATTTGTTTGTCTATTGGTTTGATTGAGGAATTATTGTTGGTTAAGTAGGTTCAATTGGGAGGTGAGGGTATAAAGTCCCATTTTGCCCATAAACCTGGTTAATTAGCTTTAATTCACATATCTTTTGTTTATTTAATTTTCGCATTTGGATTTTGATTAGTCTCCCTAATCGAGATCTTATCATTTGGTATTAGACATTAGGCAAAAGATTTCTTTCCAAAATTCTTAATCCTAGGTTAATAAATCTAAAAAATTAAAAAAAAAATTGGAAGAAAAACCTTTTTGGAAAATATTCACAAATATATTGTTGATCTAGTGTTTTGTTTGAAAATCTTATACTAGATTTGTGTTATCTAGTATCAATGGAGTCTAGATCTGAGATTTGATCTTGTTTGGAGTTGAATTGAATAGTTCACCATTGTCGGGTGAAGAAGCTTGAAGAACAAGTTCGAGATCTGGGTTGATTTGAGACTTCAAATTGATTGGGGTTTGATCTCCTATTCATAGGGAGCTTGAATCTCATGTTTGGTAGAATTTAGTTGAGGTTTGAAGGAGTCCCCATTTTTGAAGTTTGAAGAACTTGAAGAACACAAAATGGGTCTCTTTAATTTGGAGTGATTTTATTCTAATTAGTATCGGGCTTTATTCTCTATATTGAGGGGAGGCTACGTTTAAAAATTTGGAGTCATTCCGAGTTGAATTGAGAGAGTTGGAAATTTTAAATTCATACGTGTTCTTGGTATTCTTAAAGGTATTCATTGAATAAGAAGGTGAATTAAAGGTGTTTGATCCAAAGAAAAAGTAAAGGAAAAGGGTACTTGTGTTTGTACTAAAGAAAATTTACCAAAAAGGGCAAGTACTAGGAGCAAAAAGTACCAAAGTCTGAAAAATGACTACAAAATCAGAGGCATCAGGTGTTCTGCCTGGTGCTGTGCGAAGTGAGGTGCGACCAGTACTTTGCTTGGTGCATTTATCACCAGCACTTTGCACCAGGAGGAATTGTTTCTGGTGTGGTTGTGTGAAGTGAGGTGCGTTGTGCACTTCTTTTAGTGAGTTTCGCACAAGCTGTCGCACCAACAAGAAGTTGCAATCGGGTTCGCTCCAATAAATCTCAGGTTTTGTGTTCTTTGTTTCCTTTCTTTGATTCACTTATCATATAGAAATCTTAAGACTAATTAACAACAAGTATTTGTCCTAATTAGTTTTGATTATATCTCTTGCGTCCGTTTTATTTCGTACCAATTACTTGTGAAGCTTTTCTCATTTAAGCAATCATTGAAAACCTTCTTGGTTCCTTCCATTTGATTTTGAGTCATCCTTCTTTTGGGTAACAAGAATACATTCCTCCACAAAGTGTAATGACCCTTCCGGTTATTTCCACGTATACGTTTTCCTTGAACCCTTAGAGCTTGTTTGTAGCGGCCCCAAGTCACTTAAGGCTTGTCAGGACCGGTATTTTCGGTGCCGGGTCCATTTGTTTGATCGTAAGTTCCTTTAATAAATTTTCTGAACTTTGGGTAAAATGTCTTAGGGCTTTTCTCTCAATATATAAAGAGTTAGAAGTCCCCTGAAATACCAAATCAAAGGTCTACGAGTCTAGTTTCCAACGCATAAAACCTCACGTCCAACTGATCTCGAAGTAAAAAGTTATGATTGTTTTACCGCGGACTGTCTGGCAGAAACCGGGTTGCAAACCGGGTCGCGAACCGGGTCGGGTCAAAATCGATTAATGCCTCAACTTCACATTTTAAAACGCCATTTCAGTTCTGAAACAGTGAGAAAACATAAGGGAGGGTTCCAAGAGAGTTCTTGAGTATTAAAATCGTGCGATGGTGAGTTGCGAACTTAGATTTAAGAATTTTATTAACATCGCGTGTATTTTGAAAATATTTTATTTGGAAGTTGAATTTGGTAAAAAGTTATATTATTATTACCTTTTTAAAATATTTTAAAGGTCTATGAAAAATATTATTGTTACGATATAATTGTATATGTATTTATTTTATAAGGTTTTTATACATTGTAATATTTTAACGTAGATAGTAAATTAGTTATGTTGAAATTTATTATTATAATATAGTAGGTTTTATTCGAAATAATTTTCTAATGATTATGATATATTGAAAAAGTTATATTTATTTTATCATAAATTTATGCAATACCCGAGTATATACTTAACGGGATAAAATTGGTTGCCACCTCCACTTCCACGTAGAAGTGGAGGCATTGTACAACAAGGTTAGGCAGTATAAAGTGGCATGTGTATTTATTTTACGTATCTTATTAATTGACCAAAGTGAGTGATTCACCATATATAGATATATATATAATATAGAGGTACAGGGGATATTTTGACCATTTATTCTCTACAGTTGAGGCAAGATATATGTCTATAGTGCTAGATATGTTCTTAAACAAATTCGTGGAGTAAATTTGTAGGCAAATATTTTTGACGCTTTATTTTGATCCTCAAAAGAAAAATCAATTATCGACGTCAAGTTATTCAAGCCCGAGTTCAAGTTTGATTTCGTTTCAGAGCTTCTTTTCAGAGAGGTTTGAGCTTGTCATCGGACGACAGGTAGGTTACGATTTATTTTTCCTAGACTCCGCATATATAGGATAAAATTGTATTAATGGGCATCCTTGGGTTGGTTTATTAGGTTGGTACCACAGACCTCGACCGCTTTATTTATGTCCGCCTACTTTTGTTCCTCCGTTGCTTGTAGTAATTGCCGATATATTTTATTTACCCTTGTGGTCCTGTGAGGCCTTGTTGACTCTGGAACATAGAAGGTGGGATTTTGGGAATGTCCGCGAGTCCCGGGCATAGAATTATCCTTCTAGGCTGGTTATGCTTGCTGAGTAGTTGTGGGCCTGTGCAGGGTCGATAGGTTGATTGTGAGCTGCTGGGCAGCTATTGTGTATGATCATACCATTTCCATGCATATAAAGAGGTTTTATCCATGTTTTACTATGGTTTTGGCTTCGGGCCTACTGATACTATTTTCTAAGCCTTGCATGGCCCCGGGGGCATGTTTTGATGGAAATGATTTGTAAATGGTTTGATTTAACTTGTGAATATTCCTGGGTAAAAGAAAGTAAAACTATGTTTTAAATCACCAGTTTTACGATTAACGCTAGACTCGGCAGGGCCGGGGTGCTAGTTGAGTTTTCTTGCTACTTGAGATAATTTTTAGCCTCGGTTAGACCGAGCACCTGAGATGACTTTCTACTGTTTAGACCTGGTTATGCCCGGGCACCCTTGGAGGGGTTTTTGAGATATTTTCCTACTACTTTAGTCCTGGACAGGGTCTGGGCATGCATATTCGAGACTGGGTCTCTATCTTGAACCCGGACTTGCTTCCGAACGACATGTTTTGATACTGAGTTTTAGTATGGGGTCTGGGACCTCCATGGACCTTGCCATCCGGGCCTGGGGCTTTGGGCTGCGTGTGCTGGAGGAAGGGTATAAGGCGGAGTAGAGGTATACGGGCAGTGTCCTTCCATGGAACCTACCTGCTGGGCCGGATCGGCACCAGAGGAGGTACATACAGAGATACCATTTCACTTGAGATCTTCATGCATCATATCATTCATTGTTTGAGGTTCCACCATTGTTTGTTGTTTGTTGATTGTACGCTCCGGTAGTATGGGATGCCGGAGGGTTTGTTTTCACCTGTTTATGTTCCTCGGTTGTATGGGCAGCTGGCGGACTGTAGGTAGACTCTTGCTATTTACTTATAAAATTATTCCCTGTTACGGTTAAGAATGAAATTGGTCACTGCTAAACTTTTAGTTTCTGGATTGAGATTGATATGATTAGTTGAGTTTGATTCATGTCTCTAAGCATGCCTATCATTACTCTTTCTCTCTTCTTCTTACACTTGAGGTTACCAGTATACCGCCCATTTCGTAAACTTATTTTATATACACTATTGTGGAAAGGACCCCAGGTGCGTTGTTTCTTACTTTCACCTGTGCCTATGGTGTGTATATTATGCTTACTAGCCTCACATGTGGTTCTGTTGATTTCCTTCTGGGCTAGTTCCTGTGTACCTTTCGTTGATTTCTGTGACTGGTTGCTTCTATTCTGTCTGTTACTATGCTTTTATCTTATATATGCCCAGTCGGCCTATGATACCTACTGGGTACCTTATGCTTCGCATTTGGTGCTCACCCTACCCCCTGCATCTTTGGGTGCAGATCCTAGTGTGGGCCATCGCTGTTAGATCGCTGTGATTCGTGCTTGGAGATCTGTTGGGGACTACCTCAGACTGAGGGTGAGCTCTTGGCGATCGGAGCTTCGCTTTAGTTTATCTTTTGCTTCATGTACTCTATTACCATTCAGAGACATCTGTATATATTGTTTTGGATTGTTTGCACTCCATGTATGTAGTCTTGGCTCTATACTATGATACCAGGTCTTGGGGTTTGATTTAGTTTCCGCATATGTATATATATATACTCCTATTATCTATTCTACCGCTTATTTGTTAGATAGTAGCCCATTACTAACTGTCCTGGGCTACGGGAATTAGTTCGCCTACTGGGGGGTTGTAGGTGCCATCATGACCGAGAAATCGGGTCTGCAAACTTGGTATCAGAGCCTTAGGTTCACCGGTGTCATCGGTATAGGAGCCAATGTCTAGTAGAGTCCTGCGGATCGGGGCGGAGACATCCGTAATCAATCTTTGGGAGGCTACAGTGACATTTTAGGAAATTTTTATAACACCCCGTACCTTTCAAAACCTATGTGACTAAGTAAATATCGACGAAGGTATTTGAGCTCGAGATTGTGAAGGGGTACTTTGGCCTAGAATTTGAAATGGTCAAATGTATATAAGTGTTAAGTTAAATTATAAGGAGGAGGGTTTTGAAAATGAGATAAAACAAGTGAGGTACTTGCTCGACTTATCTAAGCTCTTAGGTCACAAGTAGGTGCATCACCTACCTACGCTAACGAACTAAGTTCCGAGGGCCGATTACGGGCAGCAACACCATGGATTATTATACCTAATGGTAGCCCAAATGAAGCTTAAAGTTGGACCATCAAAGCCCAACCAAATCTGGCCCAAACAACTACAAAAAGTAGCCACCAATATTGACCACATTTTTGACCCAAGAGAAGCCCAAAATCAGCCCCAAAACTTAACCCTTTTGAGGCCCAAGCAAAGGGTAATTTTGGCCCAAGTTTCTTGACCCATTTTGGCCCAAATATACTCAAAAAAAGTCGGCCAAAAAGGTCCCTTTATATAGGCCATTTGCTGATCCATGTTGATCACAAAAAAGCTGGAAAATTCTCTCTTATTTCATTTCCTTTTTGGCAGCCCTTCTCTCCCTTTAGGGTTCTAAGAAGACCAAGATTAATTGAAGATTAAGGTGAGTTAAACAACTTGTTATCTTGGTATTAATCTACTACATATAGCTAGGATATCCTATGGTAAGAAAGACATGAACTATGGCAGCCCTTTCTTATGATTTAACACATGGAAATTGTGTAACAATTAAGAGATTTCTTCTTCTCTTGTTGGTGTATGTGTAGGGGGTACTTAAGCCTTTAAAGCATCAATAAAAAGAGGATAAAAACACACCTTCAAGTGTGGTAAGTACTCTGCCCATAATAATATTTTTGGATTGAAGTTCGGATAGACAATTGTTGTTGAATTGTTGTTAAGAACTCACGGGACGGCGATCGGAAGCCGTGAGTTCAATGTGTTGCTATTGTATTTCGGTATGGTGGGTTGTGTAGGGGATGTTTGATGTGTTTTGTATTATGGGAGGCAGTAGGTTGGTGTGTGTGTGATGTATATTGGATAAGGGGAGGAAGGTGTGACGATACACCTTTAATTAATGCAAAATACGTAAATCTGCCCGGAAAATGTTTAGCTACTGTTTTGGGAGTGTTGCAGCAGGTTTAAGAGCTAATATTAGCTTCATTATACCCTTGTGTTGTAGATTAACTTAATAAGGGAAAGTCCAAGTTGTGGTAAGCGCAATCTTCGGAAGGAACGAGGTATGTTAAGGCTTCTTTATTCCTTATCGGCATGAATCTAGAAATAGAACTCTAAATCTCCGAAAGAAGGAATTTGAGTATTTTGTTGTAAGAGAGTTGATTTGGTAACTCAACAAGTCTTAAGGAACTAATTTATACATTATGGTGATTCAAGTCGCCTTCTTATAAAAATCTGATTCTTTTTGCACGAAATGTAAGTTATCCTTTTGTCAAGTTTCTTCTTTGTATTGTGATCTCTAATCAAGCTTTAGAAAGTATACAATGAAAGTTAGAAAGTCAAATCCCCATTTATATGTGTTTGGTATGTTGATTCCAACACCTAGTAAGCCAAGGCTAAAGAAGTTATCTAAATGAACCTTCATAAATAACAAGAATAGCTTTGAAGGTCAATCTAGTAATACACTTATTATGCGTGGTTTGTGTGTTAGTGTGCATCGAGGTGCTACTGCCATATTGAGGCTATTATATACATAGTGTGCACCGAGGTGCTACTGCCATATTGAGGCCATTATACACATAGTGTGCACCGAGGTGCTACTTCCATACTGAGGCCATTATATACATAGTGTGCGCCGAGGCGCTACTGCCATATTGAGGCTATTAAATACAGGGTGCGCCGAGGCGCTATTGTGGTTCAATGTGGGTTTATAAAGAGTGAGTTGCAGCGTGAGTTAATGCATGTGTTGTGTTCTAAAAAGAATAAAGGAGAAAGAGCTTAACGAGTCTTACCAATTACAGTTTACAAGTTTCATATTTTATCTTGTTCGAATTTACTACTTGCGACTTGCTTTTATGTTTCTACCTTACATGCCAGTACATTATTGTCGTACTGACGTCCCCATTGCCTGGGGGCGCTGCATACATGCCTGCAGGTCCAGACAGATACCCAGACAGATCTCTTCAGTAGGAGTTGCGGAGTTCCACCATTTTGGTAAGCTCCATTCTTCCTGGAGCTGACGAGTCAGAGGTCTAGCTTATATTTTGACCAGGTTATATATATGTACAGCTTATGGGTAGTCCAGGGCCCTGTCCTGGATATGAGATATTTTACTTACTCCTAGAGGCTTGTAGACGTGTATATGTACATCAGTGTTGGGTAGGGCCTTGTCGGCCTTGTTATTAGTTATCTACTATGATAATAGCCTTGTCGGCCTTGAGTTGCTTAACTACTATTGAGCTTTCAGTGTTTCAAATTGTAATTCTTAGAGACCTTGTCGGTCTCAGACCCCAGCAGGTTCAACAGAGATACACTTTATTTTGGCACCCTCGGCCTTTTGGGGCTCCGGGTGTCGGTCATGCCTCCCATGGTTTGGGGCGTGACAAACTTGGTATCAGAGCACGTCGAATCCCAGGGAGTCTCCAAGCCGTGTCTAGTAGAGTCTTGCTTATGGGTGTGTTGTGCACCATACCTATAATCATGAGGCTACGGGACATTTAGGAATTGTTATCCTTCTTTCATTTGCTAGATCGTGCAATAGAGCGAGGTCATAAGATGTTTGAAGTCTAATTCATGTTTTTCTCTTCCTTGTTTACAGAAATGCCTGTGACTAGATAAATGAGTAGCCGACAGGTTGGCACGGATACGGGGGAAGGTACTAGTCGTTCCCCGCCTATCCGATTGGATAGATTTGAGGCTCAAAGTGAATCACCGACACTAGAGATCCCAGTTTATCAAGTACCCGATGAGACTAGAGGGGATCCAGTACCCCTAACCCCACCTGCTCCAGTGGCATCTGAGATAGCTAGAGATGAACCAGCACATGTAGCTCCTCCACCTGAAGCAGAGGACCAGGACATCAGGAGTGCTGTTCGATTATTGACCCAGATGGTAGCCACACAACAACAACAAATTGGGGCATCAACGAGTGCTAGGTCAGGTGGCTCAGAAAGTTCTAGGGCGCGAGAGTTTATCAGCCTAAGTCCTCCTATATTTACAGGCTCTGACCCACGTGAGGATCCTCAGGATTTTATTGATCAGACTTATCGAGTACTTCGAGTCATGCATGCAACAGTAGTAGAGGCAGTGGAGTTTGCATCTTTTAGGTTACGAGATGTGGCCATTTTATGGTTCGAGGCTTGGGATCGGTCTAGGGGATCAAATGCACCACCAGCTGAATGGGAGGAATTTTCAGAGGCCTTCCTAGCTCACTATCTTCCACAGGAGGTTCGAGAGGCCAGACTTGATCAATTTCTAGCCCTTAGGCAGGGCAATATGAATATTCGACAGTACAACCTCAGGTTTAATTCATTAGCCAGGTATGCCCCCGATATTGTGAGTACGATGCGAGCTAGAGTTCATCGATATGTGCGTGGTCTTAAGGATGAATTGATTAAGGGATTAACAATAGTAGCCACACAAGAGGATATGAATATTTCTAAGATACAGGCTATTGCTCAGACTGCCGAGGATCTTGAAGTACAAATTGGAGATAACCAAAGCCGAGAAAGGGATCAGAATAAGAGGGCTAGATCTATTGGGTCCTATGTAGAGCCACGAGGTAATGTTAGGCCACATTTTAATAGGCGATTACCCCACCCTACTAGTGGTTCCCCATATCAGTTGCAAAGGCAGAGGTATGATCGTTTTTCTCAGACTGGACCAGGCCACAGTTCTGGTGCATCCAGTTCCTATCGCCAGGGGAATTCTGGTCAGATGAGGCCACCTTTGCCACCTTGTGTTCAGTGCGGTAGGAAGCATCCTGGGATATGTCGCCTGGGTTTAGATACTTGTTATTTGTGTGGGCATCCTGGTCACTTTATGCGAGACTGTCCGAGTAGAGGTAGGAGTGAGATATCCCATCCTACAGGGTCGATGGCAGCTTCTTCATCTACTATTCGTCCCCCAAGGACAGGACAACAGGATACACCAGGTCGTGGTAGAGGTAGAGGAGGAGGAGGAGCATCCAGTTCAGGCGGTGGTCAGAATCGCACTTATGCTCTAGCCGGTCGCCAGGACTTGGAATCGTCACCTGATGTTGTTACAGGTACATTGACTATTTTTACTCATGCTGTTTATGCACTTATAGATCCTGGCTCTACTCTTTTATATGTTACCCCACTCGTTGCTGGTAAGTTGGGGGTAGGCCCTGAGTTATTCCCTAGACCATTTGTTGTATCTACGCCGGTTGGTGAATCTATTATAGCTAGACGAGTTTATCGAGATTGTGCAGTGTGGATTTATGACCATCTCACTTCAGCTGATCTAATCGAATTAGATATGATTGACTTCGATGTCATTATGGGCATGGATTGGTTAGCTGCATGTTATGCTAATATCGATTGTAGAACTAAGGTTGTCAAATTCCATTTTCCGAAAGAGACAATCCGGGAGTGGAAAGGTAATGCTGCCACACCAAGGGGTAGGTTTATTTCCTACCTTAAAGCCCAGAAAATGATTTCTAAAGGCTATATTTATCATTTAGTCCGAGTACAAAGCACAGAGGATGGACCAGTGACTCCTCAATCAGTTTCCGTGGTGAGTCAATTTCTAGATGTATTCCCGGATGAGCTTCCAGGAATCCCTCCAGAAAGGGAAATTGAGTTTGCCATTGATCTACTCCCAGATACTCAGCCAATATCAATTCCCCCTTACAGGATGGCTCCAGCAGAATTAAGAGAGTTAAAGGAACAATTAAAGGATCTACTCGAAAAAGGTTTCATTAGGCCTAGTAC